>PVJC01050116.1:0-11915 GCA_004026665.1 Murina feae
TCTGGTTTCTTAGGATATATTCCCAGAAGTGGGATCACAGGGTCAAAAGGGAGATCCATGTTTAATTTTTTGAGGAAACTCCATACTGTTCTCCACAGTGGCTGCACCAGTCTGCATTCCCACCAGCAGTGCACGAGTGTCCCTTTTTCTCCGCATCCTCTCCAGCACTTGTCGTTTGTTGATTTGTTGATGATAGCCACTCTGACAGGTGTGAGATGGTACCTCATTGTTGTTTTGATTTGCATCTCTCGGATGATTAGTGACTTTGAGCATGTTTTCATATGTCTCTTCAGCTTTTTTTTTTTTAATGGCTGAGTAGGATTCCATTTTCTTTATGCAATCATTTATCTATCAACATATCAGTTGTCTCCATGTTTTGGCCACTGAATAATGCTGCAGTGGACATACATCTTTATGAGTGTTTTCAGATTTTTTGGGTAGATACCCAGAAGAGGGATTGCTCAGTTACATGGTATTTCTATTTTTAATTTTTTGAGGTCGCTCCATACTCTTTAGTACAGTGGTTGTACCGATTTATGTTTCCACCAGCAGTGAATGAGGTCACTCATTCTGGCGCCTTGATGTGTTCTCATAGTCCTTCATTGGTCCTCTCCTGGACAAATGGAGTAGGTGAGTGTGACAGTGGGGTGGCATGCCCATAGTCGCACGTGTGGCTCGGAGAAGTATTTGAGGGTAAGAACTTGGGTCTCAGAGAAGTCTACTCTGGGGATCTTTCCACAGGGCATGCTGCCTGCACATGGGATAATTTTATGACAGTGTCCCTATTGTTTCAAGTTTGGTGGGTGGAGGTTCTAACAGGTTAATTGTTATGGTTTTGTCACAGCAGATTGTTAATATCTAAACTAATTGGTTGCTTTAATAGGTACTGAGTTAAAGAGGATTTTATGTTGTCTAATGTCTTCATTGGACATTTAAAAAAGAATTTAAAAAATCTTATCATTTGCTCCATACAACCACAATTATACTGTTGTTCTTTTAATTTTGCCCCTGAAACTCGACAATGTGTATTGGTAGAGAATTCAAAGAATGTTTGTTTAGAAGGCCTGGTTTAAAAAGATATATTTGGATCCATGGGTTATGCATATACGCTTATAAATTCTTTGTTAATCTCTCCCTACCCCAACCCCCCACTCTCCTTTCCTATAAGCTTTGTCAGTCTGTTCCATGGTTCTGGGGGAGGGGGGGTGCAGGATGGAAGGAGTCAATGGGGAAAAAGGAGCATCTGTAATATTTTCAGCAATAAAGATAAAGAAAATATTTTATTAAAATGTCATGGGAAAATTTAAAAAGATATGCTTTAGTATACATGTCTCTTCTCCGTGATTAAACTATTTGCATGAAATAATTTCTAAAAGGGAAAATTACCCATCCTATGTGAGATTGTGCAGCTTCTAAAAATAAGTAAAGAAGACCAGGAGCCTCACGAAAAATGAGTAGGATGTTTCCATGTTATAAGAAAGGTTCAGGATACACAATAAATAAATATTATCATGACAATGGAAAAAAGGGCACAGGGAAAAATAAACAAGTCATATAATAGTTTTTAAAAAAATCTCTAATGCTTTATTTTTCTCTTGCAATCAAATATTTTTAAAAATATACTTTATTGATTTTTTATAGAGAGGAAGGGAGAGGGATAGAGAGCTAGAAACATCGATGAGAGAGAAACATCGACCAGCTGCCTCCTGCACACTGCCCACTGGGGATGTGCCCGCAACCAAGGTACATGCCCTTGACCGGAATCAAACCTGGGACCCTTGAGTCCGTAGGCTGACACTCTATCCACTGAGCCAAACCGGTTAGGGCTGCAATCAAATTTTTGAAATGACAACAACAGGAAACTTATTTCTGCTATAATTAACATTTAGGTAAATAAATAGAAAAAGTATATTCTGACATCAGGGATTTGTTCTGAATTCACACATGGGGCCTTGTGCGTTGGACATACTTGTATTCGAATTCCAGCCTCACTTTTTATGAGGTGTGTGACTCTGGGCACGTGACTTCCCTGCCAGAGCATTAGTTCTCTCCTCTGTGAAGCAGGCACGATCAACCTGTTCCCGGGGTGGTGTGAGTGCCTGCCCTGGACTTGTGATTGTACAAATGCCCATCATGTTTTCTCTTCCCTCCTTTGTCCACACAACTGAACAGTGAGGGTCAGTGTATCTTAGGCCTTGAGATATACTACGATCCATAGTCATCAAGAGTCAATTATGTTTAGAAGGTACTACTTGATCAGAAAAGAGTCTATTCAGATGTCCCCATGTAAATGATAAAATAACTTACGGTTAATGCTGAAATAATCAGAGGTATCCTGTTCCTTGTGCCTACTAGATCCTACTGCAGCTATTATTAGCTAATATTGTCTTTCCTTGAATGTTACTGTGTGTGTGAGGGTCCTGTGCTGTGCAGTTGCTAAACGTCATCTCCTTGTACCAGATGGGAATCTCAGCCGGGCCAAGTCATGGAACTTGCTCAAGGTCTGCGTGTAGACCTTGGATTCCTAACTAGATAGTCTTTCCATCTCATCACACTGCTTCTGGTACAGTAGGCGTGTTTTTAAAATGTTCTAGTCCTTTGGAAATCAAGTAAAAATTTAAATATTAACTATAGTTTAGCCATTGCCCTATTGATGGACATTTAGATTCTGTAAGATGTTCATTATTACATCAGTTCTGTAACAAGCATCCTTGGGTCTCTTTGAGCACAGGTGTGAGAGTTTCCTTAGGGTTTAGATAAAAAAAAAGTGGGATTGTGGGATAACCCTCTGGTATACAGATTAATAAGAAATGAAGGCTCAGGGTTACGGGAAGTTCAGAGATTCGGGACAGTCACATTGTAACCCAGTGATGACAAGGCTCATGGTCATCAGAGAATCCTTACCCATGCATGAGGCCAGTGCAATGCAAGGTGACCTAAGGCCTCGTGAATTCAGAGCAACGTGAGCTGATTTTGAAGTGGTTCTAGAAATCTGGGAAGATACACATAAAGTACAAAGATCATGGAAACAGTAGGGCCTCAATCCAGATTGTAGGTGCTTTGGGGCAAAAAAGACCTTTTTATACACTTCTTACCAAAAGTCACTGTTCTTAAAAAATATGTTTATTGATTTCAGAGGAAGGAGGAGGGAGAGTAAGATAGAAACATCAATAATGAGAGAGAATCACTGATTGGCTGCCTCCTGCACACCTCCTAGTGGGGATCAAGCCCAGATCCTGAGCATATGCCCTTGACCAGAATTGAACCCTTGACTGGAATCGAACCGAGGACCCTTCAGTCTTCAGGCTGACGCTTTAGCTACTTGAGCCAAACTGGCTAGGACCCAAAATTCACTGTTGATAGCACTAACTTGGAACGTCACCAGATTTGTAATCTAGTACCTTAAATTTTTAAAATTGTGTATAGTGTTGTGTTAAAACCCAAGTTACTGAATGTTGTCTGAAAAAAATATTTCAAAATTGTATTTCCCCTTTAATTTCCCAAATGCAAAGGCTCCACGTTGTGACAGAAATGTAATACTTGCTGTCTCCCTTCCTGAACTGATAGATACCTGGGAGACTGAAAATGGTGCTGGTGAAGTTGCCTTAGGTCCTGCACAGTCTGAGGCTAGTAGACTTGCGTTAGGATGTTGCAGTGGGGACTTCTGTGGAGCTGGAGGTGGGATGCAAATGCCTCGTATCTGCTAGTCCCGTCTCTTTTCATTGTGTTTGAGTAATCTCATTGCTTTCAGTGGGGGAATCCTGTTTCACACTGGCCTTTATGGGCCAAGATAATTGCATGTATTTGTCTGGGTAAGCAGATCGATAAACTTGTAATAAAGTGTATCAGACCATTTCTTTGGCAGGACTGACCAGAAGAACTTGGTGAAGCAGAGCGGTTTCCAATGGAGCATGAAGAGCTTTGAAAATTCCCCGTAATAGGAGAAACAGTATTTGAAACCACCATTAAACAATTGTTTGTTTTCCTCCTGCCCAACCAAGTTTATAGAAATTTGGTCAGACAGGCATTTTGTTGTGATTTAAAATATCTTCAGTGAATTGTTGTCTGCCGAATGCACATGTGTTTCTGCACTTTTTCTTTCACAATTGAAACTTTAAACCCTTCCCTTAAGCCTCTCTAAAAACCTCCTTGACCAGTAAGGTATGCACATATGAGGAGGGAGAAGGGGTTTGGACCCTGGAGAGACCTCGCAGTTTGAAATGTGCCTATGCAGTTGTGTCCCAGAAATGACCATGGTTAGTGCCATATGGACTCTTTGTCTTTCTCTTCTACCAGAATTCCTTTTCCCCAAAGACGTTCGTTAATTTGGGCGTTTCAGCTTGGTTAATCAGATCGTGAGTGCCAGTGACCACAGCAAGAGGCATGATTGAAGCATTTATAAAAATTTGGCTCATAGTAAGCCCCATAATTTGTTTTAAAGAATTACCATTTCAGCGACATTTTAAAACATCTCCAAAAGATTGTGGTTTATAACACCACACCTGGTCCAGATTGTACTGGATGAATCCATATTTGCTTTATTGTAAATGATTTTGAGGGTGGAATTCTTGGATTGTTTTCTGTCTTGTAAACCCTTGACATTGTACTGGTACCTGTGTGCACACAAACCTCCTGACATGGGAAAGGCCCGCTCAGCCTCCCACTGAAATGCAGGTTGGCTGCATTTATTCTGCATGTTCCTAGAATGAGGAAATGATATGACAATAAACAGAAATGCCCTTGCTGAAGAGAGAAGGGAAGCTGGTGTTTATCTGGTCAGGTGGTTTAGATTAGCCGTGATGCGGCTCTGTATTATGTTACTTTAAATCATTGTGTCCCAACAGGACATAAATTACGAAGATTGTTACAGTATGTTTCATCCTATGTAAGATCAACAAATTGGAATAATTTTTTTATAGGAAAATCACAGTGCTTTTGGCAAGGCTATTGAAGCCTTTAATTTGACTTGAGTATTTCTCAAATATTATTGCCTAATAGATAAAGTATGATTTGCATAAGGTATTAAATAATAAACTTTTAAAAGCAAAGGGGAAGAATTTCTCTTTAGTAACCGCATCAAATGGCCTCACACTCCCACTCCATCGATACCTGTGCTCTTTCTCTGTCGTGTTTTAGAGCCAGTTGTGTGTGTTCTCCTCTGATGGGATTGTGCAGGTTGTGGTGCGGAGATGGAGCTTTGCTGTGTGCTGCCTGCCCGTCAGCCCTCACCTGCACAGAGAAGGCAACTGCTCTGTGGGGGCAACCGAAGGGGAGCCTTCTCTAAGGAGGAGAAAAACCAATTGTCCCATTTATGGCCATTCAGGAAAACCATTTGTTTTTCTTTCAGGATTTTGTAAATTAAAACAAAACAACCCCCCCCCCCAAACCTCCAATACCCTACCTGATCAACAGCTCAAGATAAGGTAATTTATATTGGACTGTTGCAAAAAGAATTGACTTAAGTAAGCATTTATTCTTTTAAATGTTTCCTCTATTCGTTATGATTTTCTGAGTTATTGGTCGTCTTTGTGAGTTTTTAACAAAACAGAGACTTATTCATTTGTATTCAGGATGCAACTAAGTGTATTTGGCCACACAGAGTAAAATTTCTAGATTAAAATAAGGGCATAAAATTACTGTGTGTAAGATTCAGGCAAATTGGAACTCGGAGTGTTCCACAGTAGCACGTTTTCTGTGCAGAGCACTCTGCATGTTTTTATGAGACCTTCGCATACTCTCAATGAAGTTAAGAACCTCCAGTTTCCAGAAACTAGGAGTGATGAGAGAGGTTTAGGATTTGCTCAAGGCCACAGAATGAGATAGAGATAGGAGTAGAATTTTTTGGTGGGTGATGATACCACCCACTAGACTTTGTGAGTCTTTTGATACCAAACAGAGTAAGTGCTAAGCTTGTTTTATTCTAAAAGCCTCAAGCCCTGAGAGTTTTCTTTTTTCTTTAATAATAATGTTTAAAACACAAAAACAAAAAAGTACCTTGTTTCAGTCTATAAGGGTGGTAATAGATCTTAAGCCTCATCATAGCAGGTTGGGGACAAATTCTGAATATATTGTAGTTGCTTCAGCTCAGTGTCTGAAGACTGACAGGTTCAGGGGCCTTTCCAAGTTCATAACCTGGATGTGCACTTTGAAAAAAATAAGTACAGATGCCTATGAGATGGTCTCTTTCCTCACCAGGCTTCTTCTGAATTGGCACCGTTTTCTGAGAAGTGGGTCTGGCAGGCTGTTTTCTCCTAGAGACGCATTACAGCTATCACTGGAGGACCTCTGCTCATCTCGAATATTAGAGTGATGTATTTTTCTTACAGGAAATATCAGCAGTGTTGCCAAAACTGTACTTAAAAACTCTTAAAAGTAGAATCGAGTCCATTTTAAAAGTAAGTAAAAGAAAGGATAATTATGAGTTTGTTGATATTGTGCAGACCTTTTTATACCATCATATATTTTGTGCAGAAAGATGAGACTGTTTTAAAAAATATACATTGCTTGTAGAAGGTGAATTTACTGTACCATCAAGCCAAATTAGGTATTGGCTTGTTTTTTTTTGAATATTTTTGAGGGCCCCCCCCCCAAACTCCCTTGAGCCCTGGTGACTGCTCCGAGTCTTCATTCTCTCCCTCTACCCTTTTGGTTATTGTTGCTGGGGTTTGACTTTCAGTTTAATTTAATGTGTCCCAATTTGAATAGAAGCTTTTTTGCCTTTCTTTCTCTTTTAAAAATTAGGTGCATATAGATATTTTTATTACAATAATAAGGCAAGAGTCCCAGGGCTCCTCAAACTACGGCCCGCGGGCCACATGCAGCCCGCCAAGGACATTCATCCGGCCCACCGGGTGTTTTTGCCACCTTGTTTTTTTACTTCAAAATAAGATATGTGCAGTGTGCATAGGAATTTGTTAATAGTTTTTTTTTTAAACTGTAGTCTGGCCCTCCAACGGTCGGAGGGATAGTGAACTGGCCCCCTGTTTAAAAAGTTTGAGGACCCCTGGGCAAGACAGTTTCATATCAGATATAAACTGGAATTATATAGTGTAAGTAGTAGTTGCATTTCTTAAAAGGAGCCAGTTGATTATAAAGAAGAAAAGGTAAGGAATAGATGGCCATTTTGTAGACCAATTTTTAAAAATGTATTTATCCATATATTTCATATGTCTTAATGGTTTGGATACATGAAGTTGAAACCTAAAAATATTTTTTCTATATAAGTTGAAATTTTATAATGATAAAACCAAGCAGTGAAATTCTAATTCATAGAAGGTTGTTAAAACAAAACAAAGAATTTTGCAATATCTCTCACCTCATCAGACTCCTGAAAGGCAACAAATATGGATTATCAACTGATCGGGAATGAAAACCTCCAGTGGGACTTTTCTGAAGCAACTGATTGGCACAAGTGAATAGCCCTAATGAACAGTGAGGCCTCAAGAGCTATTTAGATGTGAGGGAACTCTGGGTGAATGGTTTCTTTTGATGTGCTTTTGAAACCAGTGTTTCAGTCTGCTTTAGGGGAAAGGATGGATAGAAAACTGGGAAATGTGCTCATCCAGAGAGCAAAACTGGATGGTGAGAAATTCTAGAAGGAACTAATCAGACCGAGCTGTTGGCCTGCTCCTAGTAGCTGATGATGAAATGGGGAGCTGTAATGTAAACTTATGGGCAGAGGAGTTTGGAAATGGGTAGTGTCTTCCCAGGGAAAAGATATTCTCTCCTGGTGACCATCTCGGCCAGAATGCCTTTTTGGGCACCCATCAGCTGTATGAAGTCTATCTCAAGAACTTTCATTGAAACGGAACAGAAACAAAGAGCTCTTAAGAGTGTAGAGGTGTTTATGTTGGTTAAGCTGCTACCTGGAGAAGGAAGAGTAGACCTCCCCAGCTTAGGAATTCAGGAGGAATTTACTAATGTAATTAGAAATCCCAATTCTGCAAAGGAAAACTGCTTTGTCCCTTGCCTTTTCATTTAACAGCATATCTTGAAGGTGCTCCATGTAATTAGCTAAAAAGAGCTGCCTTATTTTCCCAAATGGCTTTTTAGAGTAATTTCTAGAAATGTTGACTTAAGAACTTAAAAAAAAAGGTTCTAAAATGTTAGAGGTCAGTGAGTATAGCTTTTGAAGGTAATGTTTAGAGGTGAGCGTGATCTCTCATAGGTGGTGTTCTTAGCAATAGCTGAAGGGGCACTAATTCAGCTGAGGGCACAGTAGAGCAGGCTGCTCTCAGGAGCTTGTGGACATTGTCTCAAGTGCCTGGGGAAGCCAGTTTTAATTCAAAGTTGGGTATTCTTGGCCTGAGTTATTGGAAATGTTGAATTCTGTAGTGGTTTAAATAGAAGGCAGGTGGCTCAGGCTCAGTGGGGTTGTGTCTGCCCCACACATACTGTACTGCCTAAAATGTCATCAAGTGAGGCCTTTAGTCTGGCTTCTCAGGGAGACATGTCACCTACTTGGCTAAGATGCTCACCTATAGATTGCCATTACACCAGAAATCTTCCTACGTGGACACCCGCTTAAAGAAATAGTTTTAAATATGTTTCTGGGTTTCTCAGCCCTGCAAAGGTGAATTTTTTTGCCTTTCAATTGTTCTTGTACTAGGTTTGCAAAGGAATTTTCCTCTCCAGGTCATAGACACTATATGTGTGTGTGTGTGTGTGTGTGTGTATATAGACACTATGTGTGTGTGTATGTGTGTGTGTATATATAATGTTAAAGTGTTAGTGATGATAATAAATCACTAGCATTAACTGAGTGCCTACTAGAATGACAGGCATAATGTAAAATGTTACATGAATTAGCCCCTTTTTACATCTGAGAAAACTGAGGCTCATTTAAAAGGTTAAGTAATTCCTCTATGAGGTCACATAGCAATGAATAGTAGAGCTAGGATTTGAGCCTACATCTTTGACTCTGAAGTCTTTGCAAATTGACTGTAGTGTTCAAAATAAGGGTAATAGTTTAGAGGAAAAAAGCATGGATCAAAAGCATCTTCGGTTGGGCCTGTTCCTCACAATTCTCATGTTGCTAGTCGAGAATGTTCTGTTGCCCACAAATTAAGATCTGATGTTCTGTTTGCAGTGGCTAGAACAGTTAACAATGTTTTCCATGAAAAAGTCATGCTGAGACATGTAATCATATTCTGGGGCAAAGAAGGCCTTTCCTTGGTGGACCAAGCAAGCACTGTTTATGTGATTGATCAGTCACCAACACCCCGGGAAGGTCCTGTCCTATGACATGTGCGTGCTTGGCAATGATCTTGCCATGCATTTTGCTTAATAATTTTCATTATTTTTAATTAAAGTTGAAGAAGTGCAGACTCTAGCTGAAATTAAGGTAGGTTGTGTTGCCGGAATCTGGTAATTACTTTAATTGATCACAAGATAGTTTCCTTGATCACCAATTAGACTAAATTGCTGATCATGTTTCAAGACGTGAAGAAATGCCCAAACTGATTTATGTAATAGTGTTTTCATTTCTAATCAGACATAAATATCATTTCCTTCCATGGCAATTGTGTTTTATAAAAAAAGGGTTATGGGCCTACAAACATAAAGGTGCTTCGTAAACAATAGAGTTCTAATTCATTGAATTAGTAAAGGAAGTATTTAGAAGCTTAATGGAGATTGTACTGGGAAAATTACTTTGGAGTCGCTGGTGCTCATTTTCTTAGTGGGAGATATGTTTTTTTTTTTTTAGTTCATAATTAAAATAGTCTACAATCAAAATATAAAAGGCAGCTGATTTAAAGAACATTTCAAAGACAGCTGCTCTGAGTAATGAAAGATTTGTATTGTAAATATGTGCTAGAAGTTAAGTCTTAGAACTTTAATAAATCATACATGTTATTTGGCTGTGGCTGCGTTTTAAATTCAGGGCGCTGTTAAACATTGCACAGACTGATACAGGGTTTTTGTTTTGGTTTCGTGTATCTGATAGTCTTTCATATTTTCATGGAATAAAATGAAACAAAAGGGACTTTTAAGAAAAATTAAAGTTCCCAGAGAATACTTGATTTGGGGTTCATGGAAAAATCTTTTAATTGCCTATGGTTTGGAGATTTCCAAATGACAAACTTCATTGGCCCAATTTACTGTGATTGTAATGCTTACATTCCATAAAATGGCAGAGTGACTTAAAAAGTCATACTTCATCATGCATTCATTGACTTGTTCATAAAATGTTTGTAATTTGCAATAGAGGAAAGACTGAAACTATTATCAGCCATTATATGTTATTTGTTGGCCATATGTTTGTTTGAAATGGCCGTGGCTCAACAGAACATGGCTCATAGGCAAACTATGCTGTAAATTGGCACTAAAAACCCACCTAAACAGGTAGGCATATGTTAAGAAGTTAACATGAGCCAAAATATTTTAATATGAACCAGCTTACATACAGGATCCCAGCTGCCTTTACAGTGAGATCTTCATTTGCATGGCTTCTTCATTTTCCCCCCAAACTAATTTTTAAACATAGATCATGTATATATATGGTACAAAATTCAAAAGGTACCAAAGAGTTTAGAAGTCTTCCTGTTCCTGATTCTCGACATCCAGTTCCCTCCTCCATTCCCCCATCATTCACATTATAACTAGCTCCAGAGATGTTAATGCATATATTTTACTAGGGGCCCGGTGCACAAAAATTTGTGCACTGGGAGGCGGGGGGGTTGTCCCTCAGCCCGGCCTGTGCCCTCTCCCGGTCTGGGATCCTTCTGGGGATGTCTACCTGCTGGTGTGCCTGGCCAGCCTGGGTGAGGGGCCAATGTCTGTTTGCAAGCTGGCCAAGCTCCCCAGTGGAGAC
The DNA here is from genome assembly GCA_004026665.1 of Murina feae. NCBI lineage: Eukaryota > Metazoa > Chordata > Mammalia > Chiroptera > Vespertilionidae > Murina > Murina feae. The sequence continues at coordinate 10,814 of PVJC01050116.1, forward strand.
CCTCACCCCAGGGGGTGTGGCAAGCCTGGGTGAGGGACTGAGGGCAGTTTTCAGGCCGGCCACAGCTCCCACTGACCCTACGGGCCACCCGCCTGGGAAGCTGATGGTTGAGTGGCACTGTCCACCCCATGGCCTCCCGGGTGGGGGCCGCGGGGTCCGGCCACCTGTTCCCCGCGCCCTGGAAGGCTCCCACCTGGGAAGCCATGGGTGGGGAGGCGCTGGTTGCCCCATGGCCTTCCGGGTGGGGGCCGCAGGGGTCCAGCTGCCTGGTCCCCGGGTGGGGAGGCACTGGTCGCCCCATGGCCTTCCGGGTGGGAGCCTCAGGGGTCCAGCTGCCTAGTCCCCGGGTGGGGTGGCGCTGGCCACCCCATGGCCTCCCGGGCGGGGCCGTGGGGGTTCGGCTGCCTGTTCCCCGCGCGCCCCGGAAGGCTCCCGCCCAGTAAGTCGAGGCTGCAGCTGCAGGGCTGCGGGGATCCAACCGTCTCGCCCCTGCGCCCTGGAACGCTCCCGAGGCTGCGGGCAGCAGAGCCACTGGGATCCGACCGCCCCGTCCCCGCGCCCCGGAACGCTCCGAGGCGCGGGGCTGAGGGGTCCTGCTGCCTTGTCCCCGCGCCCGGAACACTCCCAAGGCGGCGGGAGGTGGGGCCGCGGGGATCCGGCCGCCCTGCACCCCAGAACGCTCCGAGGCGGCGGGGCTGAGGGGGTCCTGCTGGCTTGTCCCCCTGCCCAGGAACGCTCCCGAGGCAGCGGGAGGCGGGGCCGCGGGGATCCGGCCGCCCCGCGCCCCGGAACGCTCCGAGGCGGCAGGGCTGAGGGGGTCCTGCCGCCCCGCCCCCACGCCCCGGAGCCTTCCCGGGCGGGGGCAGCCGCCTGGTGCCCACCTCCCCCCCACCCCGGCTCCCTCCTGGAAAGGCATCCGCAGGCCCAAGGCGCTGGATGCCTTCTCAGGCGGGAGGCTCCCAAGATGGCGGAGGCCGCAGCCCTGGAGAAGCCGCACACCAGGGCTGCGTCCTCCGCCATCTTGGCTGGGCTAATTTGCATACAGCAGCTCTGATTGGCTGGTGGGCGTGGCTTACCCTGTCTCGGAGAAACGGTTAATTTT
>PVJC01050117.1:0-11919 GCA_004026665.1 Murina feae
CAAATCCCTACCTTGCATTCTCCCACCTCCATGTAATCCTCTTATATTCCCTCCTTAATTTCAAATGCATAAAAGCAAAACTCTTTTCTTTGGAGAATTTAAGATCCTGCTCCTAGGACTATGTCTGAGAGTTTGGGTTAAATAAACTCTCAGAAAAGTTCTCTATAGACTTGGAAGTCTCTTAAATTAACAGGTTCTAGAACAGAGAAAAAAGATGGGGGCAGGAGAGACTAATTAAGCAGGGAAAGCTTGAGACATGCACTCTGTGACTGGTCTATCTCTGTAAGAACCAACTATGAGCTTGTTCAATATTTCCAGACATCAGCAGCCTAATATTCAAATTCATTAGATCTAGTGGGGGACCTGAATTCTGAATTTTTCACTATGTCCAAAGATGAGCAATTAAATTAAAAAGTCCTTTCTTAGGCATCTAAATTCTTTCCTTAGCTCAGTGGACTTTCTGTACATTTTACTCAAGAACTAGAAACTATCACTATTCAATGTATTTTTCCTCTATCACCTCTATTCTTTTTTGTAATCTTATTTTTAATATATTTTATTGATTTTTCACAGAGAGGAAAGGAGAGGGATAGAGAGTTAAAAACATCGATGAGAGAGAAACATCGATCAGCTGCCTCCTGCACACCCCTTACTGAGGATATGCCCACAACCAAGGTACATGCCCTTGACCGGAATAGAACCTGGGACCTTTCAGTCCACAGGCTGATGCTCTATCCACTGAGCCAAACCAGTTAGGGCTGTAATCTTATTTTTAACTGCTTTAGAGATTGTTTATTAGGTTTTTGACATCAAATAGCCTAGAGTGTTGTTATTATTTTATTCTTGTTCTACTGGAGTTGGTTTGACCCAAGCATGCTCCTAACCAGCCCACTATTTCCATTCTACCAACTCTGTTATAACATCACATATAGAATCCAGACATCTCTTCCATGTTCTTCTAAGCATGGCCTTCTTTGGGACCTATGTTCCCATTGTGCTTCATATTTCTAAGAAACTGACATTTATAAGACAGAGACCATCAATCATAAACAGATGAAGACTGATATGGGCTAACTTCAGGGTATGGATATATATATATGTTATTGGTAGTTGATGGTCTTCTTTCCTACAAATCTGGGAAGACAATGTGCATCACTTGTGACTACCTAAGATAGAGAATCAGAAGTTTCCATCTCCCACTGCTGCACATTTGCCCCTTCGCTTGAAACAATAGAACTTTGAGCATCTTGGCATCCATTCACTCATCTCAGATGACATTTCCTTTGTCATCGGTATTGATGGATGTACAATAACCATATGGAAGTGTGAAAGGAAACCTTAAAAGGCACTCTAGCTTTGCAACTATTTCTAGTACTTTCAAAAGATGACAGGACTGATGAATCAGACCTAAATGGAGCCATAGGCACTGTCAGTTACAAATATGCCCTCACACACTGCAGCTAACTCATATGTCAGGAGCACAGTGCACCATCCTTTTAGACATCAACTTCAAAAATGGCTCTAAGTGAAACAAAATAGGGTTAGTAAATAATCTAAAATTATTATTGGAATTATGTTTCAAAGAACTTAGATTTTTTTTTTTTTTTGGTGGCATATGATTGAGGCGGAGATAACTACGTATAAATTCTCAGTGATCCCTGGAACTCTCAAAGCCAGCATAAGTATTTGATTTACATAGATGATTAAAGAAGGAGTTTTTTTAGAGTAGGTGATACAATGGGCTTTGATATATGCAGTTACACTCAAATGCTGTCTATCACATCACATTTCAATGTGAGATATAAATATACCAAAAAATGCCTATCTCATAAGATAATTGTAAGAATTACCTTATGTGATAAGTGATGGAAAATAATAACACCACAACTGGCACACATAATGTTGTCAGAAAAATCTTAAGTGCTGAACAGATAAATTCCAAAATAAAAAGAAAATAGTTTACTGGGGAAAGGAAAGCTATAAAAATTACATATTTAATAAGTAAAAAGATTAAGAATTATATTTTTTCTTAGAAATTATATGTAGTAAACTCCAAATACTATAGGTTATTTAAACTTCACAAAATGAGTTCAGAACCTGGGGTTTTGATATTATTTTGGAGATAATGTGAACCAGAAGCATGTATAGGCAGAAAAAATTATAGCATATCAATAAAAAGGAAATGTAGAAAACTAAAAACAGAAGTTCTTATGCTTAAAACTATTTAAATATTGTTAAGAGGGCATATAGATAGAAGCACAGTAATAAATAAAAAGGGTTGCTTTGTTGAACAGTTTGGTTGTTTTACTTACAAGTTTTTAAAAATGTTTTTAATGATTATAGTATGAAGAAACAGGAAACTCTGGGTTTAATTTGGCATCACTTTCTGCATGCCCTTTATATATCACTTAACTTCTCTGGATTTTAACTCACACATTTATAAATTGTCAATCTTGAAATTTATATTAAGGATCACTGGGAGTCTTATGAATTTCCTGAATCATCACCTACCACTTTGTGGAAAATCGACAGTTTGTATGTACTCCTCTTTATGGTCTGTTCACATATGTAGGATGTGAAAGGAATGAACTGGGTGATCTTCAAAGTGTCTGCCCATCTATAGTTAAAAGTTTTATTCTAGTACTAGAGGCCTGGTACATGAAAATTCTGGCACTCAGAGGGGTCCCTCAGGCTGGCCTGCACCCTCCCTGTGGGGAGTGGGCCTAAACTGCAGTCTGGCCTCCCTCTGATGGAGGTGACCATCAGGGATCATGCAGGCAGCAAGTGGCCAGCCACATCCCCCACTGCGCTACCCCTGCTGGTGGCCTACCTCTGCAGCAGGCGACCTCAGCAGCCGATCTGGGGATGGCAAGTGGCCGGCCCTGCCCTGAATCTCCCCACCACGGTTGCAGGTGGCCTCCTTCTGTGGGAGGCAACTGGGTGGGCAATCAGGGGATGGTGCTGGCCCCATTGCCTTGCCGCTGGTCACCACACCCCCCACCCTGTCACTGTCCTCTCCCTCTGCCACTGGCACATGCCTTGACTGGCCTAGAGCCACCTGCTTGGTGGCCCCGCTCCCCACCCACTGGTTGGTTCTTCCACTGTTCAGTCAATTTGCATATTATACTTTTATTATGTGGGATAATTTCTAATATTTAAAATGTGAGATCCTTTAAAATGGGATCTGTATATTTTCTGTAAGATAATGCAGTATTTTTTTAAAATCTCAATACCATATTTCTAGGAGACTATGAGATTTCCTTCATCAAAGTGATAGAAATAAAATTAAATTCAAAGCTGATCCTGAGTTAGAGAACAGAGAAAGCACTGGCAATTATAGAAATTATTCACAATAAATGTCATCCCTTTAGACATCCATTAGAACAATTAAATTACAAAACAAAAACCTACAACCTTATTTAATAAAAGATTAATTAAATCTAAGAACTAATTATTTTATTCATTCAAATAATTTCTGTAAGTCAAGCACCATGCTAGTGACAAAATCAAAGCTTTCCCTCAAGTCATAAGTAATGCTCTACTTCTGCAGATTCTCCAATATTTTCCAGTGAAAATAAACTTCTGATTTCTGAATGTTTTCCCACTTTTTTGCATTCCCTCAAAGATGTGCTCCATTATTTTAGAAAATGGCCAGTATACCCAGCCAGTGTGGGTCAGTGGTTGAACATCAATCTATGAACTAGGAACTCAGGGGGTGATTCCTGGTAAAGGCACATGCTCAGGTTGCAGGCTCAATGCCCAGTAGGGGGCATTCAGGGCACATGCAATCAATGATTCTCTCTCATCATTGATGTTTCTCTTTCTCTCTCCCCCTTCCTCTCTGAAATCAATAAAAAATGATTCTCTTTCTCCCTCTCCCTTTTTCTCTGAAATCAATACAAATATATTTTTTCAAAATAAAAGAAAAATAATAAGTGTCAAGTTTAATGGATGAAGAAACTGTTCTGCTAACGGACTTTCTTCACCCTGGCCTCAGTGCTGGCTGGTGACTGCTGGAGAAAGCAGAGATGAAATTACCCATACCTATGAAAAAGGCATACATTTCTCATTATCTATCATTTCTAAATAATGGAAGGTCACACTTTTATTCCGCTTCACGTTACAGAAAACCTGGTGACCATCCATTCAAAGTTAATTTTCGCTATTTTTTATATCATTTATCACTCTTCTCTGTTTAGGAAGACTATATAGTACATCAATCATAAACTTTCAGATGAGATAGGATCTCTATGCTTAGTTGCATCATATTTTCATATATAAATGATATGTCAATATATGTAAATAAAAGTAAAAAATGACCAATACCTGTAATTTTTAACCCAGATGATACTGTGAGCACTTTGAAAGCAAATGTCTCCATATGATTCCCTCTGCTCATACACACAGAAAGATTATATCGACATAACTTAAAGATCATTTTAATCAATGGACCCATTTCTCCTTTCCACAACAACCATTTCAAAATCCCCAGGTCTAGAGCTTCTGGAGCAAACTGGGGGCTTAAAACAAGTGAAATGCATTCTCTCTTGGTCCTTGAGTCTAGAAGTGAGAAATCAGCAGTGTTTGCCCCTTCTGAAGGTTCTGAGGATTTGTGCCATGCTTCCCTGGCTTGGAGAGGCATCACTCAGATCCCCACCTGAACCTTCACACGAACTTTCTGTGTCTCTACATCCTCCTTCTCCCATGGAGTCTGTACCATCGTATGGCAGTCTCTTATATAAGTGCACCAGTCATTTTGGATTAGGGCCCCATCCTATTCTAGTCATCTTAATTTTAGACTTATAACTGAAATGAACTCATTTTCCAATAAGATCACTTTCTGAGGCACTGATGGATAGGACTTTGATATATAGTTAGTTTTGGAGGGTTAGGGGGCACAGTTTAACCAATAGCACCCCGTTAGGAATAAATCTTCCTAAATGGCTCCTCTAAAGAGTGAACTAGCTGAGCTTTCTTCCCACCCACCCAGGAACTACACAGTTCTACCAACCACCTGACTGCCATTCTGAAGACTAGGAAATTATACTTATTAGTATTGCTTTACAGCATATGTTACATGGAGGGCATTTAAAACTACTGGGTCAAAGAGTTTTCGAATAGACCCCTGCTACACACCATATACCTCATATATTGATTTTACTTCCCATGTGGTCGACGACACTGCATACAGTGAGAGAGATGCTCTTAATGTTATTCACAGCCATCCATCACATATCAGACTGGCACCGGTTGGCACAGGTATGGGAGGCTGCGATGCTCTAATCCTTGACTAATGCTCCTACTTTAAAATCACCTGTAGCCATCCATTAGCCAGTATTCTGAGAGAAACAAGCCAGAGGAGACAGCTCTATCAATTCTAAAGGGACTGCTTTTAAAAGTGACCTTGCTTTTCAAACACTCGGCATTGTAGAAGAGGAGCATTTTAGAGCCACCCGCACACACACACTCACACTCACATGCTATGGAAAATGCTGTTCAGAGAAGAAAGCCCTAGAGAAAGAGAAAACATCCGTTTGCAGAAATGAAACTTGTTAAAATTCGACCTAGAGCAACCTGCCATCATATCAGCAGGGCAAAATCCTCTGTGAGCCAACAGCAAGCATCACAGCCACATTGTACAAGACATGGTTACATGTCTCTGTATGCATTCTTTATAACTCATTGTTAGAATCCATACATTGGCAACCCTGTGATGAGAACTGGCACCTGATAGATAAAAAACTTAAAAATCTAGAAAACATAAGGAATTCACCCACCCTCCCCAAAAAAAGTTGATTACATTAAAAGATTAGCATGATGTTGACAGTAATAATTTTATATCATTTCATAATAGATCATTTTATCAAGTCCCATCCTTTTAAATTACTCATTTTTCACTAAGTGATAGTATGCCGTGTGTGTTTGACAAAGTAATTATGTAAATCCTACATTAATTCCTTGTCTGTGCTCAGCCAGTTTCATTGTGCCTATATGCAACTTTCTTGCATCATTTGCAATCCAGCTGATGTGAAATAATTGCCTTTTCATATTCACAGTGAATCCTAACATCACTATTGTCCAGCAATCAAATGCACACCACATATACATATTAGTTTATACTAGAGACCCAGTGCACAAAATTTGTACAGAAGGGGGTGGTCCCTCAGTCCAGCCTGCAACGACACCAGCGTACCTCGCCCAAGCTGCTGGCCAGAGGCCCCTCCCCTCCCTCTGTGCAGCCAGGGTGCAGATGCTGGGCTCGTGTTGCCGGGGCGACACTGCCAGTATCCTGCTCTGGCCGCTATGGGGCACCGCCATCTTTGTTGCAGAGTGATGGTTAATTTGCATAGTAGTCTTTTATTAGATAGGATAATCCATGTGAATGCACATGTACCAGCTTTGCTGTCAACTGAGTTTAATTAACCATTTTCCAACAGTGGTGTATGAGATACATTCATGAGCCAGGGATGGGGAATGTCTGGCCTGAGGGCTACATAAGGCCCATGAAATCATTTGGTCTGGCCCTGCCAAGCCATTAGGAGTGAGTTAATTAAATGTGTGACCAAATATAGCAGGCTAATTTCTAAGTTGATAATTTTGTAAGGCCTGTGAATTATGTTATAAATATTCAACTTGCCGTTGGCAGCAAAAAGGTTCCCCACCCTTGAGCCAATATGTTTCTATTTTATATCTATACTAGAGGCCCAGTGCATGAAAATTCATGCACTAGAGGGGTGGACCCTCAGCCCAGCCTGCCCTCTCTCACAGTCTGGGAGCCCTCAGGGGTGGGAAGTGACCCGGTGATCAGGGAAAGCTGAAGCCCCGTCACACCTCTGCTGCTGCCACTGCCAGCAGTACAAGCCTTGGCTCTCCCTAATTACCTGAGCCTCAGATGGCCCTGTGTGGCTGGGCAGCCACTCTCTGAGGCTTGCCTGCAACTTGGGCCAGCCCTGGGTGGCTGGGAGGCTGGGGGACTCCGGAGGCCAGCATGCAAAGCAGCAGCGAGCCTGCCCCCCAGTGGGGCTGAGGGGACTGGGTGCCACCATCTTGTGGCTGTGGGCACCACCATCTTTGAGGATGGAGCAGTCAATTAGCATATTCCCTCCTTATTTGCTGTGGATACTGTTATCTTTGAGGGCAGGGCAGTCAATTAGCATATTCCCTCTTTTTAGATATGACTGGAGGTCCGGTGCATGAAATTCGTGCACTGGGGGGGGGTAAGGGGGAGGGAATCCCTAAGGCTGACTTGTGCCCTCTCACAGTTCAGGACTCCTCGCTCCTTACCACCCGCCTGCTTGCTGCTTTTTAAAGCTCAACTCGCTGCTCCTTAGTGCTGCCATGGAGGCTCCCACCACTGCCACTGCACTTGCCAGCCATGAGCCCAGCTTCTGGCTGAGCAGAGGGAGTGCACTGACCACCAGGGAGAAGATCCTACATTGAGTGTATGCTTGCACCCTGGTGGTCAGTTCATAGCGAACAGACATTCCATCATTCAATCGATTTGCATATCAGGGTTTTTTATATAGGATAAGCTTATATTTGTATAGCTACATAATAAATATATTATATATAAATAAAATACATGTTTATTTGTATCATGTCTATCCAATCATTACATATACCTATATACTTAGACATGTAATAATGAGGGCTATTTAGCTGCTACGATTGTCTCACTTCCTACAGAGCAGCTCCACGTTATCTCTTTTATTTGCTGGAATCTCAAGGAAGACTGTGTTTGGGAGAAAAAGCATAAAACTTTAAAGGACTTTCAAAATGACTGCTCTAGCCCTGACCAGTTTGGCTTAGTGGATAGAGTGTCAGCCTATGGACTGAAGGATCCCAGATTTGATTCTGGTCAAAGGCATGTACCTAGTTGTGGGCACATGCCCAGGAGGGGGTGTGCAGGAGGCAGCTGATTGATGTTTCTCTCTCATCAACAATGTTTCTAACTCTCTACCCCTCTCCCTTCCTCTCTGAAATCAATAAAGATATATTTAAAAAATAAAAAACTAAAATTAAATGACTGCTCTAGATAAGTATTTTCAAGCATTTTGTTCCATGTTGTTGCAACTGTAACTATTTACATTCTTTAAAATTTTTGAGGCACCCAAAGAGTTTTTTTGTTATCGTTGGTATTTACCAGATTATAAATTAAAAACTGATTGACTCAAATTTTTAATATGGTATAAAATTTTAAAATACATATTTGCCTATTATTTGCATATACTACTAATCAAGCTACTAGATGTGAATGTAATATGTATTTTATAAAATATACCATATTATCTGGTGTATAAGATGACTTTTTAACCCAGGAAAATCTTCTCAAAAGTTGAGACAAAACTGCTGAAATGGTAGAAATGGTAGGGGGAGAAAATAGAAGAGGTAGTTCGGTCACTTCTCTCACTAGCCTTCTTGTGATTTGAGAATATTTTTGAGATTTTCCTGGGTTAAAAAGTCATCTTATACACTGGAAAATACAGTATATTTTCCAATGAAAAATAACTGGGAAGAGCAGAATGTTGTTTTTGTTTTTGGGGTTTTTTTTTTGTTTTTTTTGTTTTTTGTTTTTTGTTTTTTGTTTTTTGGCTCAAGAGGAGAAAGCTAGGTTCTTATGTCTGCATATGTTTTTAATATAAAGTGAAATGTCATTTGGGTTAAAGTATGTAAAGAAAATACAGCCTCACATATATAAGTATTTTGAAAACAGAGGAATGTTTTAATAGTATTTTTGAGTTATTGTGGCTGTTCCTTGATACTACACCAAAACGAATCAACAATATGTTCTTAAAGTTACTTTTGCTAAAAAGAAAAAAAAGTAATATTTAAAAAGTTTGAAGTTTACTTGAACAAAACTCAATTCAAACCAGATGGCATCCAATCCAGCATATAGAAATGAGGTCTGAGGAGCTATAGGAAATGAAAGAATTATAGGCAGAAGAGAGGGAAAACAAGAAAGTTGCAAAACTGTTGCCTCACTAGGCAAAAAAGTGGGCTGGTTATTTCCAGGTACTTCCCTTTATAGGATGGCAGGGTCTATCAGACAGATACCTAAGTAGCACTAATCAGGTGATTCCTGATTGGTTTAAGATTACATTTCTGGGAAGGCTGAAACTGTAATTAAGTCTTGGTTTGATGACTTGGATTTAGCATAAGCGACTTCATTTTGAATCTGTTGTCTTATTTTTTAACACTTACAATGTAGAATCTGAAACCATATGAAAATATCTTATACCACATGACATTAAAATCCATCATTTTAAACTTAAATCATATTTTAAGTATGCATGCATTTGTAATGTCATTGTTCACTGACTTACATAAATCTGCCAAAAGAATACATTTTTTTATTATACAGTTCAAAAATTATTCATAATAACAAAAGACCAGAAAAATAAATAAGTTTTAGGAAGCTGTCATGTTCAGACTGGCAAATATAAGTCAACAAAAGTCTAATTATTGCTTCAAATCTTGAATTTTGCCATTGGCAACTGTGAAAGAATAAGAAATATACACATTGATCTCTACCCCTGGTTTCTGACACTGTATTCCTAAAACCTTGGAAATTAGGGGTGTTTGGAGAATCTTTTCTTCGCACACTTTGTCTTTTTGGCACCAATTCTCAGCGCAAAGTTCTTAAAATATTTGTGGTTTCCTACCTGATAAGAGATGAGGAGCATCTTTTGTTCTTATATTTTGACCCAGGTTCCTGACACAGGGCTCCTACCTTATAATTTCCTAAGTAATAGGTATTTTTTGTTCAAATGTGGAGAGTCTGGGTGGGCTCCTACATAGCTCTTGGTTGGGGGTTGTTCACCAGAAAGATCAAACTATGATTAGAAACTTGGAATTTTTAGCTCCCCTCCCCCATTCTCCAGAGTGGAGAGAGGGACTGAAAATGGAGTTAATAATTGATCATGCCTACAGGATAAAACCTCCATAAAAAATAATAATAAATAATGGGGTTGGAGAATTTCTATGACATTCCCAGAAATTCCATGATTAGAACACTGAGAAAGTCTTTACTTGACAAGATTCAGTTACATATTGGTGAACATAATTATGTACCCCAAATGTGATGCTTCCCAACGCCATGGGAATAGAATCTCCTATGCTTGGGACCTCCAGAGCTCAGCCTATGTATGTCTTCATCTGGCTGTTCATATGTAACCATTATCACATCCTTTATTATTTAATACACGGGTAAATATAGGTAAGTGTATCTCTGAAATCTGTGTGAGTCATTCCATCAAACAGTCAATCTAAGGGGAAGAGGTCATGGGAACCTCTGATGTGCAGCCAGCTCAAGGAGGAGTTGTGAGTAATCTGAAGAACATAACCGAGAGGGTCTCCTGGGACTGAGCCCTTCACCTGTGGGATGCCGTCAGCACTGAGTTAAATTGTAAAACACCCAGGTAGTGTCACAGAGAATCATCGCTTGGTGTGGGAAAACCCCACACAGACTTGGTGTCAGAAGTGTTGGGTGGTAGCCTTGTGAGAGTAAAGGAGAAACACAGGAAGACTGAGATTTTTCTACTCAGCAACAAATACTGTCCGTTTTGTTGTTGTTGTTGTTATTGTTGTTATTTTTTGAAGCCAAAGGCTCATTGTGTTCCTTTATCAAAAAAATAAAAAAAAATAAAAAACAACAACTGCCAATGTTCAAAGCTGAATAGCCATATTTTATCCATCACTGTGTTTTCCAAAAATATTATTCCTTAAAAAGAATGGTTAATATAGTTTATAATACAATCAGATAGCATATTTTATTGAATAAACAATGTATTCTGGCATGCTTTATATGCATTAGAAGACATGCTTTATATGCATTTCCCATTTCATCAGGTAGAATACCTTACAGGTTGAAGTTTCATAAAATAACTTGTACTTCTTCAAAAATAAAATTCTTAAGTGTAATGGGGATGTCTGCCTGTGCATAGTGTGCCTGCCAGAATATGTTTCTGCGAGAGTGTGGCAGTGAAGCATATGCTGACCACCAGTACAGTTTTTTGTTTGTTTGTGTTTGGTCACTACCCTAACATGTGCTAAGGACATGCAAGTCCTACCTACTAGTTGTTACCGCATCATTAGGGCAAATTTCAACACAGTGATAAAGACAAATAGTATCTTAGTGCTGTTATGAAAATAGTTGTGATACCACATTTTATAACTTTTTAAAGGGCCTTTAGAGTCGTAGATGGCTCATCTTTGAGGACCATTGCATAGACAGTAACCCTTAGAAAAGATGAACCACGGCTCTTGCTTGTATGTATACAATTACAATGTTAAAGTACTCTTCCTATTGAATCAAAATTATCTACTCTAATAAAAGAGTAATATGGAAATTAACAGTCTCTGTGGGAGTGTAAGCCATACCCATCAGCCAAGCCACGACCACCAGCCAATCAGAGCAGCTGTATGCAAATTAACCCAGCCAAGACCGAAGCCAGCCAGCTGCGGGACAGCATGCAGGCGGGGCCTGGCTGCTTCGATGTCACCGAGGCAAGATTCTGCTTCCCAGTGGCGGGGCAAGACTGGAGAACAGGCAAGCGGGGCCAGGCCAGGATCCCTTAGCCTGGCCTGCATGCTCTCACCATCTGGGACCCCAGGGGATGTTGGGGAGCCAGGTTAGCCTGCTTCCGGGTCTCTGGTGGTGAGATCGGGGAGCAAGCAAGCATGGCCAGCTGGCAGCACCCAGCCCTGGCCAGAGCTCGTGGGACAGAACAACATGCAGGCAGGCCTGGAGCCTGAGAGATCAACACAGAGGGGCATCTGCTCAAAGTCTCCCTGTGCAGTGCACTGCTCTGAGCTTCAGATGCGGCTGGGGGCAGGCCCCCAGCAGGGGGGGGGTATACACACTCACACATGCACCTGCTCTGAGCCTCCGCAGTGTAGCTGAAGGCAGTCCCCCAGCGG
>PVJC01050118.1:0-11917 GCA_004026665.1 Murina feae
AAAATAATAGCCAATTAAAATGTTTAAAAATGTACCCTGTGATCAGAGGACAGAAGTATATTCATTTCACTGAGTTCAAAAGTGTAATTAGACATATATTTATGCATGGTGTCAGGATTTTGTAGGCAGCTAGTTATACAAGACCATGTGGGAATTAAAGCCTGTAAAATAGATATTCTGAAGTCTTTTCAATTACAACGTAAATACAAGCATACAAAGTAAAGATGGCAAAACCCTCAGGAGAAAGCTGAACAAATGATAAGAATATTAGCACATACCTTTGTCAGAAGAAATGGGCCTGAGGTTTTATTTTAGTAAATCTTAGTTAGACATATCAAGAGAATTTATGCCAAGGTTTGCAAGTAATGTAGAGTTCTTTTAAAGCACCAGGTTTGGGTTTTAAGATGTCCTATATAAAGTGATTTACATGACAGTAGGAAAGAGAATGTTTTACAGGTTTGTTTTATTTCAATGATGTTTAAGGTTAAAAAATTCCTTGTTCACCAGGCATCTGTTGCCCTGCGAATATTCAAGTAACAATAGCAATCGATTAGATGAATGAAGAATTTAGAAGTGTTCCTAATGTGGTTAACTTAAATTATCACAGTGTCTGCTATACCACTTTTCCAGATCTTAATATCACTTTAGTTTTTTTCTTAATTATTTATCAAAGAGAGGTTCAAACATATACAAAAATAAATAAGTAGCATAAGGAATCTCTATATACCCATCACCAAGCCTGAATGACCACTACACAGCCAATTCTGCCATATCCCCATCCCCAACCATCTTGCCCCTCCTATATTAATTTGAAGTAAATCCCAGATATAATATTTCACTCATAAATGTTTCAGTATGTATCTCTAAAAGATAAGGATTCTGTTTTTCTAAAACTCTACCTATCACACCTGAAAAAATAAATATATCCTCAGTATTTTCAAATATCATATTAGTGCTCAAACTTCCAGTTGTCTCACAAGTGTCGTAATTTTTGTGGTTCATTTTTATTTTTTTATTTTTTATATATATTTTATTGATTTTTACAGAGAGGAAGGGAGTGGTATAGAGTTAGAAACATCGATGAGAGAGAAGCATCGATCAGTGCCTCCTGTACACATCCTACTGGGGATGTGCCCACAACCAAGGCACATGCCCTTGACCAGAATCGAACCTGGGATCCTTGAGTCTGCAGGCTAACGCTCTATCCACTGAGCCAAACTAGTTAGGGTTGGCTCATTTTTAAAAATCAGGTTTCAAATAAGGTACTTACATTGTAGCTGCTGACTCATCTTTTATGTTGCTTTTCATTGATAGGTTCTTCCTCCATCTCTCTCTCTCTTTTTTTTTTTTAATTTAGTTCATAAAGCTTAGGTTTTAAAATAGAAAATTATAGGGAATCCATTTCAAACTTGTTTTTTTGTCTTTCAAAACACTGGTATCTGATTAAAATAGGGGAGGGAAAGGGAATCAATGTATGGCAGCATATGGGTATGTGTGTGTGTGTGTGTGTGTGTGTGTGCGATGCAGCATTTTAGGAACATTTCAAAACATTGTGATCACTCATTCACTCTTGCACACATTCATTTGTTTACTTTTCCTTCCATCCATCCACTCATCCATCCATTCATCCACCTATCCATCCATAGAGTGTCAACACTCTACCTGCATCACTCCTCTAGCCAGTGGGGCCTGCCAAGTAAAATAAGATGCTAATCCTTGCTCTCAGGTGGCTTGTTCGTTTAAGAGTCACAGCTACAGACAAATACAATCTGATAGATACTCCACTGGTTCTTGCAGCCCAGTTGCACAGGAAAGAAAGAATTGCCTCTTGGTGCTTTGTTCCTGACTCTATTCTTGATTTCTGAATCCTCCAATAATCTGGTCAACATGGGCATTCTGTGCCTGGGGGATTATTTCCAGCTTAGCATTTCCTATTGGAGGCATATTAACCTCTTCTTATATAGCTTCTGCTTCTTAAAAGGCACTGATTCCAGTCTCAGCATGCATATCTCCTTTCTCAGTTAACTCGATGTTTGTCAAATATCCATTGGGATCCAGTCCACGCTGCACCCTGTAGAAATGTCCACCTGCTGCATGAGGCAGTCATGGCTGGTACATACCTGGATGGTGCATATGTGTGACCTGCCTACACCCTCAGCAGATATTCCTCCACATGCTTAGAACAAATTGGTTTCATGGTGTTGACTTCACCAAGCAGTGAAAAGTCTCCTCTCCCTCCTTGGTATATCTGAGAGCTTCATATAATCCTTTCCAAGAGCCTACGTTAAATTTGATGCATCGTTATCAGGTCAGGAAAGCCTTGAAGCCAGGTCCCCCTATCAAACATGGTAAGACTTTATCTTGCCCAGATTTCTATGTCTGGAGTCATCCACATCTAACTCAGTGGACCCAAAGACCTATAGATACTTCTCCAGGAGTCCTATGAGTTGTTGCCTCTGTCAGGCCAGTAAGTGTCCACTTACACTCTTCCCTTGAACAGTATCGTTTGCCTTACATGTTCAGAACTTAGAGGTCACTTAAAGGAATGCCCTTACCATTTGAGCTCTGTGTCAGTGTGAGGTTAATAAACAAATGAGTGACCAAACAAATTATCTTAGCTGTGAGCACTTATGGATTTAACATAGAAAATTCCCACCGAATTAAACGGTTCATTACTGCATGCTCTTTGGTTGTGATTATTATATAATACTTTTAGAAGTTTTATTTTTTACTTAAAGTGTCAACTATCTATCAATAAGGAATTTTGACAGCGCAAGAAGAGCCCAAGTTTAGGTATGGCCAGTTGTTGTCCATCTTAAATGAGGCAGAAAATCTATTATACTAATGTGCATTTGGAGTAGGCAGATTTGTAAATAAATCATTTATGAATTAAGTGGGTTTTAATTGGGGAGGATGAGTGATGTCCAGTGTGGTCGATCTTAAAAAATAAATCTTTCAAGCATGAAGTTTTAATATTTCAACCATGAGATTAGAACTGTTGTGTTGCAAATCTCATTTAACTTCTTTGCCAAAGGCTTGAATTAAAAACAATTTATGATGATATAAAGTCATCATGGACAAAAAGCAATGACAGATCATTTTTAGTGGGTTTCAGAATAATTGTTCATCTAACAAAATGGTTTCCCAGTCAAATTTGATGCATCTGTTAAAGAAAATGTTTAGTGGTGTGCTACTTACCTTCAGTAGTTTATTACTTTTAAAAAGTATTAAAATTAGTTATATCTAGAGAAGGAACTCTGATTCTTTTGTTACAATGAATAATGCAAAGGTTTCTTTAAATTCATGCAGTCCTATTTATAAAAGAACACCTGGGTAGCTTTATTTTGAGCTTAGAACAAAACATAAAATTGTTGGGAACTTGATATTTAAATGTGCTCATTTGCATTCTTAGGCAGATCAGCAGTGTAAAATAGCCTTGCTGAGGATATAATAATCCAGACCAGTGCTGTTCTATTAGTCAAGGAGAGGGCAAGGGAATGATAAGGCCATCAAGATGTCAGTATTGATCCTATTGCCCTCAGAAAGAAACAAAGGCCAGGTCTTGATCTCCCCATTAATGATGGCAGAGAGAAGAGCTGCTGGTAGCAGAGACTTGACTGTTACTCAGGTCTTTCTCTGACTGCTTCCTTTCACCCACTCCTGGTTGAAATGTGTCCCTTCCCACACCCTGCCCTCCAGCATGCACACGAGTACACTTGTAAGCAAACACACACGCACACACATACACACACACTCATACACCAACTTATTTCTGTTGAAATATTCTCTCCAGAGTTATCTTCCCACATTTTTGGGGACAGTTGGTTTCAGGGACCATACCAGCCTCAGAATACCCTATACCCTGAGCTGAGTCAAGGGCAGGGGCGCTGGGCAGCTGCCTAGAGCACCTGCCTACAGTAGAAATGAGATGGATCACCGTGGGAATAAATCCGACATATTTCCACACATGACTCCTTAACCCCAAAAATGCAATTTGGTTTCACTCCTAGGGAAGAAGAGAGGATCCTCAAATGAAAAGTGGAAACCAAATAAAAGTCTTTACCTGAACACTCAACCCTCTGTTAAATAAGTTTTCAATGTGAGCACAGCAATATCTATGTTTGGTGTAGATCATCGACTCGACTGGCCATCCGACAGCCTCTGATGTCAGCTGTCAGAGTCCATGAAAATTTGGGAACTTAATAGGGCTGTTTCCTAGTAACAAGTCTTAGTACCCACAACCATGTACACTGTTACAGGCTGTGGTTGCCAAACACTTCTTAGGTGTGTATGATGGAAAAGCTGCGGAAGTAAAGGGAAATCCAATGAGTGAAAAAGGTGATTAATTCAGGTTACAGTAATCTTTCTTTCCATACATACCACTTTTATTAAGATAAAATCATTTCCTCCTCTCCTTAACTAAATAAATTATGAACAAATAGCGAATAAATAGTAAGCTGAAGGGTGATCAAATTACTTGTCAAGGTGCAGGCCCAAGGTGTTCATTAAAAACTAGGCTGGGCCCTAGCTGGTTTGGCTCAGTAGACAGAGTGTCAACCTTTGGACTGAAGGGTCTGGGGTTTGATTCAGGTCAAGAGCATATACCTTGGTTGCAGGTTCCATCCTTGGTTGGGGTGTATGCGGGAGACAACCAATTGATGTGGCTCTCTTACATTGATGTTTCTCTCTGTGTGTGTCTCCCCATCCCTTCCACTCTCTCTAAAAATCAATGGAAAAATATCCTCAGGTGAGAATTAACAACAAAAAACTAGGCTGGAAGTAAGGATGTGGTATCTGAGCAATTGATAAAACACCTACCTTTGATGACTGCCACCTGCTCTCCTGGTCTTTCAGGCTTGTGGCCACTCCTAAGTCATCTGGGTTGCAGCAACTTTGCCTCCCTCTCAACTCTCCATCCACAACCTCCATCCATACTGGTAGCCTCCAGTCCAGGCCTCAGACAGAGCTGCTGAAGGAGCTCGTGCTGACTTGACCACCATAGTGGGCCTGGCTCCATCATCCTTCTCCCACTCACCCTCATGCGAGCTCTTTCCCTTTCCCCAGACCCCTGCAGAAAGCTGGACTTTACTCTTATGATCTCTTCTACCACCAGCCTTACAGCTTCCTGGGAATATTCCCCTCCTCTCTCATTCAGGCTGCCACCTCTCCATAGTGTGCTACTTCCCTCTGCCATGTGTCCTTGGAGTGCTGCTGTAGAGGGCCACCCTGGGAGTGGTGAGTCAATGAGAGGCTCACAGAGGCCTGTTTTCTGCTTTCTCAAACACATCCCAGAGCCTTCCACTGCCCCTCCACGTGTGCACTCTGATGCGGAGCCCATCCTGTCTCTGTGCCTACTCCCTATGGGCACTGTCTTGCTCACAATATTATTAGATTCTGCTCACAAGAGTCCAGAAAGCTGAAATCCACATGCAGAGGGTCCTGAGTACCCCTCTGCGTCACCTGGGAAGCAATGATTTTTAACAGGGAAACAACAGCCGCATTTCTGCCTCTAAAAATCTTCAGGAGTAAAATCCTCTTCTGACAGCTTATTGCCCTTATTCAGAACCTCACCAAATTGAATCTCACCAAAATCTATTGGTTTGTGGTACACAGTACTTGGATATACTCCAAGAGACCGTAAAAGACTTTAAAATTATATTATAATGAAATTTGGATAATTTTTAATTAATAGAAACTTTATAGAATAATTTTTAACTAACACTCATGAGAATCAGGCACTACTTATAATGATAAATTATCATTAAAAATGCAAAGTGTGCAGACATACCAGGGAATCACCACATCAATTACACACTACAGCCATTAAAATATTTCCCAGGGATGTTTCGTGCAGTCTTCACCACCTGGGATGCCCTTCTGCTTTCTCCCTGATAATGTAAGCCCATCATTTCTTTCAAGACAGAATTTAAGTCTCATCTTTTACATGAAGGCTTCTCTTTCAACCCCACCAGCACACACCTGCATAGAGTTTGCTTTATAGCTAAGTTCCATTTGGGTTAACACTCTCTCTTCTTCTTTATTTTCTTCATGGAGCTTAGTAAAACTACTAGCATGCAAAATATCAAATACATGATGCAATTTATGATACCACACTTACAGAAACTGATGGGCCAATGGGTAAATGACCAAGAAAATAATTTGTTGCCCTGACTGGTTTGGCTCAGTGGATAGAGGGTCGGCCTGCGGACTGAAGGGTCCCAGGTTCAATTCCAGTCAAGGGCGTGTACGTTGGTTGCAGGCACATCCCCAGTGTGGGGTGTGCAGGAGGCAGCTGATCGATGTTTCTAACTCTCTATCCCTCTCCCTTCCTCTCTGTAAAAAAATCAATAAAATATATTATAAGAAAAAAAGAAAATAATTCATCAATCAATTCAAAAATTCATAAATTTGAAAAACCAATCAAGAAAGACATACACTGAAGCTTCTGTTTGCCAAATCGAAGTATCCTTACCTGAAAGTACAGATTTAGGTTTGAAGGATATGAGTTCAGGCTGTATTTGGCCATTTAACCAAACATCAGACAAGTTATTTTACATGTCTTGGAAATCTTTTTTTTAAATATATTTTTATTGATTTTTTTACAGAGAGGAAGGGAGAGAGATAGAGAGTCAGAAACATTGATGAGAGAGAAACATCAATCAGCTGCCTCCTGCACATGCCCCACTGGGGATGTGCCCGCAATCAAGGCACATGCCCCTGACTGGAATCGAACCTGGGACCCTTCAGTCCACAGGCCGACACTCTATCCACTGAGCCAAACCAGTTAGGGCTTGGAAATCATTTTCATCATCATTTTTTTAAAGCACAATACCAAATCAAATGAGAGAATGCATGAGCGAAGCCCTCAAAAGTGATGTAAATGTTAGTAATCACCAGTATTATTTAAATGAAGGAGGAAGAAATCAGGCACAGGAAAAATCTGTGCCGTACGCTGGGTTAATCTAGAGATTCTAAAATATGCACTTAGAAATATAATATTTGAACCAAATAAAGATATTATATTTCCTTAATGTTCAGCATGTTTGTATTTTCTAGCTTATTATTTTGTAATTGATAGCAAAGCTATAAATGGCTTTGGGGATTGTTGCATATCTCACATTATTGCCTTGCTGTGGAGTAACATAATCAAGTGGAAATGGAGAAAATATTTTGTCAAAAAATTTTTTTCTATAGACAAGATGCTACTTATTCCTAAATATCTTTTAGCTGTTAACTATTATATAATCATCAACATAAATATGAAAATGGTAAACAATGTTTATTGTTTGTGCACAAGTGAGTCTGAATTGGGGCCTTTTACTGCCAGTCATTCCCAATGCAATCTCAAGAACTTAATAGGCAATCAGACAGTGATTTATCTGACCCATTATTGAGAAAAAACCAAGAAAAAGCTAAACATCATTTGACTCACTCATGTGCACATTGCAGATGCAAAGCAGTGAATTAGCTGGGCTTTGTCATGATTTTCTCTACGCTATAAACATGTTAGGTGTTCAAAAATTTGTTTTTATTGCTGTCCTTAATTTTTCTTTGTTCAATCATAGGAAGAAATACAGGAGCAAAGTAAATGGAATGGGGTTTCATAAAGAAAGGGCATCTAAAAGTCAAGCCAATGGCTACACTTGGAAAATAATTCCCTAGGCTTTCTTAGGGTCAGATGTATTGTTCCAATGTCATGACCAAATTTCAGCTAGGATAGTCCATTCAGTCTATTGTGCCTACAGGAAATGCCTCCTGTGGTCTGCACTGGTTACTGAACTCGTTGTCATGTCACTAAAACTACTGGGGAAAATAGACCCAGAGTCATGGAAGCATGAACAGACTGTTGAACCTCAGAGGGAAGGCAGGGCAGGGTGGGTGGGAAGAGATCAACCAATGAACTTGTATGCATATGTGCATAACCCATGACACAGACAATGTGGTGACGAGGGTCTGGGTGAGGAGGGGAAGATGGGAGCAGGCTGGAAGAGGTTATTGGCAGGGGGGAAAGGCGGACCTATGTAATATTTTCAACAATAAAGATTAAAAGAAAAAAAAAACTATTGGGGAAGTGGTGTGTTAAGTAGCTGCCATGTGTTTACATTTCAAATGAAGATGAAGAAGGGCTGTGTGATGAGCTCTGAGTTCAAAAAAAAATCCACATCACAAAATGTACTTTTAATTATTTATTTCAGGACCAACAACTGTGTTCATTTGAAAAGCACAATACAAAGTGTTATACCACATTAAAAAACAAAAAAAAAAAAACAAGCCACAAATTGCTAGTTTAGTAGCTAATTAATAATAACTTTCATGCCCTTTTTATGGACTCAAAGTCTGGTGAGCAAGATGGGCATATCCAAATAATGGCACAAATGAGTGTGCAAACCACTCACTAAGAGAAGTGGTGCAAAGAAAATGAGCAGTCGGTGAGAGCACACGGCCTGGAGGTGGAGGACCAGAGGAGGCTTGAGTTGGGACTGAAAATTGAGGGGGAGTGTGGTCAGGGCGGAGGATTGAAGAAGGGAGCAGGGACTATGGGTGTGAAATCTTCCTGGGGAGAGAGAACACAGCACACTGATGAGCAGAGGAAGGCTTGGGTGCTGGGGTGTAGGGTGACAGTGAGGTGCAGAGGGAGGCAGGTGCAGACCATCCCAAGCCTTGTAGGGCAGACAGTGTTCCTAGAAGGTTTTACTCCTGAGCTTTAATGGGAAAGATCATCATTGTAAATGAAATTAATGTGTGGAATTCAGATATGTCATCCCATATTCATCCTATTTTATTACCTTTATTTCTAATAATTAAATATTACTAATATTTAAATAACTAAATATTGGGGAGTTATCCAAGTACTTAATTGGTATTTAAATGATTAAATATTGAATAATCTGAGATTGGGCACTGCATTAGGTACTTTAATACATTATTTTGTTTTCACAACAGCCAACAAGGTAGACATTTTTCCCATTTGGGCATTGAGGAAACAGATTGCGTAACCTGCCCAAGGTTCACACGTGATATATGGCAGAGAAATAATTCACACTTTGGCTGGCCTGACTCCAGAGCCTCTTTATTGATCTATCTGCCCACGTTTGTTCTCTGTCCTGAATACTGAAGTAGTGTGTGGTCATAGTTCCAAGGAAATAGTGTCCCTTTAGGTCAGTGATACTGTTAACACTACAGTTTTAATCTTGTGATTTTCAGCGGCCAGAGTCTAGGCCAATGAAAATGTAGCCCTAATTCTGGAGTTTTCTACTAAACAGAGAAGAAAAGAGGCAATGTTTAGTGCTTAGGATTTTATGTAAGTCAACAATTGGTCAGCGAGATATGTATGTCAAATCGCTACAAGGCACACTTCAATAACTTACAATTTTATTTGTCAACTACACCTCAATAAAGCTGGGGGAGGAAAAGAATTAGCCAGAGAAAATAGATTGGAACAATTTGTAACACAGAACCTGAAAGTATCAACAGCACAACGCTAGACTTGGAAAGTTCAAACCTCACTTCATGCCCAGAAGTTGCCAACCTTGATCCTCTCTGTGATTGCTGTTGATTGGGATATCTTCATTCTCTGGAAAATAGAGCCCATTTCAAGGCCCATTTGGTAAAAGAAAACTGGACAACAATCTAAAATATTGTTGTTGTTTTCAAAATAATGTTCATTATGTTTATTTCATTCAAAAACGCTGTCCTCTTAATAGTTTGCCTTGTCCAGGGGTCTCTGGATTATTATAGGATTCAGTCAAGGATCAGTTTCTTTCCAAGGCAAAATGGTCTGCTCCAACTTCTGAACTTTCTTCAAAATGAAAGAGCCATATTTATTCATGCCAATAATAAAACTGTGTGTCTACAGTATAGATATTAGAGCAAAGTAGGTGGAGCCATGGTGGAAGAATGGATTTGTTAAAATGTACTGACTGCTGTGACAGATGGAATCTGAAATCTCCATGTTTGACTCAATAGTAATTAATTTCTTGCTCTCAAAAATCTCAACATTGACAGGGAATGGACTATGTTCATCAGGCCCATGAAAAGTCTGCCATCCTCAATGTGATTTTCCCCAGGTTATCCTGGGTTTCAACATCCAACCAGCAGATGGGAAA
This sequence comes from Murina feae, assembly GCA_004026665.1. Taxonomy (NCBI): domain Eukaryota; kingdom Metazoa; phylum Chordata; class Mammalia; order Chiroptera; family Vespertilionidae; genus Murina; species Murina feae. The sequence goes on from PVJC01050118.1 coordinate 10,107, forward strand.
AAAGAGGAAGAGTAGGGTCAGGTGGTAGGCTCTGTGGGCCCAGCTGAGAGTGGTGTAGGTGACTTTCTGCCACATTCCATTGACCAGAAGTCACCTAAGTAGGCAAGGGAGAATGGGACATTTGGTCTGGCTGTGTGCCATGGAGGAGAGGGAAATAATGTGGGAGTCAGTCTCTGTCACAAGAAGGATTTAGGAGAATTGCTTCTCTAAAATTTCATTTTATAATCTGGGATATGAAAAAAACATAATCCACACCTTTATATTAAACTAGAGGCCCAATGCACAAAAACTTGTGCACTCGGGTGGGGGGAGGTGGTCCCTCAGTCCAGCCCGGCCTGTGCCCTCTCGCAGTCTGGGACCCCTCGGGGGATGTCCACCTGCTAACTTAGGCCTGCTTCCTGGAGAATCGGGCCTAAGCTGGCAGTCAGACATCACTCTGGCATGCCAGGAGCCCTCAGGAGATGCCCACTTGCCACTGGGGAGAAGGCCTAAGCTGCAGTCGGACATCCTTAGCGCTGCTGCGGAGGCAGGAGAGTCTCCGGTCACCACCGCTGTGCTGGCAGCTGGCAGCCTGGCTTTTGGCTCAGCAGAGCTCCCCCTATGGGAGCATATTGACCACCAGAGGGCAGCTCCTGCATTGAGTGTTTGCCCCCTGGTGGTCAGTGTGTGTCACAGCAACCAGTCATTCCCAGTTGTTCTGCTGTTATGGTACATTTGCATATTACCCTTTTATTATATAGAATAGAGGCCTGGTGCACAGGTAGGGGCTGGCTGGTTTGCCTGGAAGGGTGTCCCGGATCAGGGTAGGGTTCCTGCTGGGGTTCTTGGCCAGCCTGAGTGAGGGACTGAGGGCTGTTTTCAGGCTGGCCACACACTCTTCAGGGTAGGGGTCCCTGCTGGGGTGCCTGGCCAGCCTGGTGAGGGTTGATGGCTGTTTGCAGGCTGGCCACAGCCTCTTCAGTGTGTCTCTACTGGGATGCCTGGCCAGCCTGGGTGGGTGAGGGGGTGATGGCTGTTTGCAGGCTGGCCAAGGGCCCCAGCAACCCAAGCTTCCAGCAAGGCTGGCTGGAAGCAGGTATCTGGGATTTATTTATCTTCTATAATTGAAACTCTATTGCCTTGAGCAGAGGCCACAGCCAGCCAAGGCAGGCGGAAAGCTTGACTTCCTCCATCGCTGGGGCAAGCCTTCTGCTTGCTCCAGCTCCATGGCTGCTGGCCGCCATCTTGGATGGGTTAATTTGCATATAGAAGCTCTGATTGGCTGGTGGGTGTGGCTTAGGTATAGCAGAGTGACACCAATTTGCGTGTTTCTCTTTTATTAGATTAGACTAGAGGCCCGGTGCACAAAATTTGTGGTGTCCCTCAGACCAACCTGCACCCTTTCCAATCAGGCACCCCTTGAGGGATGTCCCTTTCATAATCCAGGACTGCTGGCTCCCAACCTCTCGCCTGCCAATTGCCCCTAACCACTCCCCTGCCAGCCTGATAAACACCTAACTGCTCCTATGCTGGCCTGATTGCCCCTAACTCCCCTCCCTATACCAGGATGCCCCCCCAACTGTCCTCCCCTGCAGGCCTTAGTCTCCCACAACTGCCCTCACCTGTTGGCCTGGGTCCCTCACAACTGCTTTCCCCTGCAGACCTGGGTACCCCCCTCAACTGCTTTCCCCTGCAGGCCTGGGTCCATCCCAACTTCCCTCACCTACAGGCCTGGGTCCCCCCTCAATTGTCCTCCCCTGCAGGCCTGGATCCCCACCAACAACCCTCCTCTGCCAGCCTGGTCACCCCCAACTGTCCACCCCAGCCAGCCT
>PVJC01050119.1:0-11721 GCA_004026665.1 Murina feae
ACTAACCCCCCTGCCAGCCTGGTCACCCCATGGAGCCTGCTTTTTCAGTCATTTGGTCTTTCCTCACTAACACCCCTGCCGGCCTGGTCATAGGCAGCCATTTTGTGAGGGTGTGAGGGTTAATTTGCAATCAAATATCTTTTGTTTTGATATCAGGCTTTAGCCAGTAATTTACCATTATAGTTACATTCTTGAATTAAATTTTAAATTTCTTTCACTTGTTAAGAAAACAAACAATACACATCAGCATCCCTGATCAAGTCTTAATATGATTAAATTTAAGAACACTTTGGACTTATGAGGCTACTCAACCAATAGCAAGGCACAGTTCATATAAAGTTCTAGAGAAAGCTCTAGGCAATGCACCTGAGAATAGTCCCAAAGAGAAAGCACAGCTTAAGTAAGGCTCCCAAAGTAGCCACAGGTATGGAAATTTACCTTATTTCTCCTTTTCCTCAGCTACTTGGTCCTTTTTTTTTTCATATTTGGTTTCACTAGTATTCTTGCTTTCATTTTTCCCCTTTTATCATTTGAATCAGAGTAATGTATGCCATTAAAGCAGCACATAAATGGATTTAAACATCTAGGGTATAGGAAATATAATATTTAAAAACAGAAAAACTATATTGCAGATATTATACTTAATGTTTTAAAGTGAGCAACATTTATATTTAAGAATCAGAAAAGCTTATCCAGAAATTCCAAATAATTACACCTTATTCATATAGTGTTTTTCCCCCTCTTTTTTTAGAAGTCTAAATCCTTCATGAAATATTTCTTTTTAAAATGAAGTCCTGACCTCTAGTGGCTAAACTGAATTAATTCAATATGGCAATTTACTACATATCTTAATTACATAAAGAGCCAGGTATCATAACCTTCTTAATGTAATGCAATAGACAATATACAGATCCCCCTATACAATATTTGTAGAAAAAAATAAAATTTGAATTTTATCTAACCTCCATATCTGATTTACAACCAGATTAGGGCAATAAACAGGAGATAAATCTCTCAAACAATATCCAACTGAATGGGAAATTCTACCCCACAAAAGACACAGTCTTAAAAAAAATACAAAGAAAGAAAATAAACAAAGAGCATTTAAGAAATGATGGGAAAGGAAACTCTTAAAGATGGAAAGGAGGAAGTAAAACTCTCATCATTTGCAGATGACATGATACTGTATATAGAGAACCATAAAGATTCCAACCCTAAAAAAATCTATTAGAACTGATAAATGAATTCAGTAATGTAGCAGGATATAAAGTAAATATCCAGAAATCACTTGCATTTTTATACACTAATAGTAAACTATCAGAAAGGGAAAATAAGAAAACAACCTCATTTACAACTGCATCAAAAAAAAAAACAACACCTAGAAATAAATTAAACCAAGAATTTAAAAGACCTGCACTCAGAAAAATATAAGTCACTAAAGAAGAAAATTTAAAATGATACAAATAAGTGGAAGTATATAATGTGGTCATGTATAGGAAGAATTAAGATGTCTGTATTACCCAAAGCAATCTATAGATTCAATGCAATTCTTATCAAGATACTAAGGCTGCATTTCACACAACTAGAACAAATATTCCAGAAAATTATATGGAACCACAAAAGACCCCAAATAGCCACAGCAATCTCAAGACAGAAGAAAAAAGTTGGAGGTATCATACAAAACTAACATCAAACTATCCTATAAGGCCATAGTAATCAAAACAGCATGCTACTGTCATGAAAACAGACATATAGATCAAGGGAACAGAAAAGAGAGCCAAGAAATAAACCCACACCTTTATAGTCATTTAATATTGATAAAGAAGACAAGAAGATACAAGGGAGTAAAAAGAGTATGTTCAATAAATGGTGCTGGGAAAATTGGACAGATACATGGAAAAAATGAAAGTAGATCACCTTCTGATACCACACACAAGAATAAACTCAAAATGGATAAGACTTAAATGCTAGACTTGAAACTATAAAAAAATCTTAGAAGAAAACATAGGCAGTAAACTCTCTGACATTTTTCATAGCAATCTTTTGGCTGGTATGTCGCCTCAGGCAAGAAAATCAAAGGGAAAAATAAGCATTGGGACTACATGAAACTAATTGGTTTATTTCACTTAGCAAAAGAAACCATCAACAAAATGAAAAAACAAACCACAGAATGGTAGAACATATTTACCAATCAGAATATCTGATAAGGGGTTAATATCCAAAATTTATAAAGAACTTCTAAAACTCAACATCACTACAACAAACAATCCTATTTTTAAAATGGGTAAAAGACCAGAAGAGACACTTCTCCAAAGAGGCCATACATATGGCAAATAAACCTATGAAAAGATGCTCAACATCAGTAATCATCAGTGAAATGCAAATTAAATCCACAATGAGATAGCACCTCACACCTGTCAGAACAGATATATATATATATATTAGTGGCCCAATGCACAAAATTCGTGCACATTAAAAGGAGATTAATTAGAGGTAATATTTTAATATTGCTATTTGCCCTTTCTCTATAATAGAAGTGTCAGAGATTAAAGAAAATTAGTAAAACGTATATGAAAATCTTCCTCCTGTCAGAGTCTGGGGTGCACCACAGAACCCAGAGTCAAGTCTTCAACCACCCACGTGCACCTCAAAATCGCTCGAGACCCAAACCTGGATGGCCCCCCTTCAATGGGCTAGATCCAGACCCGGCCGGTCCCACCCTGTCAAGCCCTGCCAGGTGGGGGGGTGCAGCCTCAGGTCCCCTGGGTGCCAGGGAAGGGGGGCATGGCCTGAGGTCCCCCATCAAGCCCTGCTAGGTGGAGGGAGTGGCCTGTGATCCCCCAGTCTGGTGCCCAGGCAGGGGGCACAGCCTGAGGTCCCCTGGCATGGTGCTGGGATGAGGGGCATGACCTGAGGTCCCCTGGCCCAGTACCAGGGCGGAGGGCACACCTTGAGGACCCCTATCAAGTCCCACTGGGTGGGGGCACAGCCTCAGGTCCCCTGGCCTGGGGCCAGGGCAGGGAGCATGGCCTGAGGTCCCCCAGCCTGGCACCAGGGAAGAGGGTGCAGCCTGAGTTCCTCTGGCCTGGTGCCAGAGCGGGGGGAGTAGTCTGAGGTCTCCTGTCAAGCCCTGCAGGTGGAAGGCACGACCTGAGGTCTCCTGTCAAGCCCCATGCAGGAGGTGGGTGGGCACGCAGACTCAGGTCCCTGCTGATTGCTCCTTAAGGCTCGTTATGGGAACTTAGCCTCAGCTGTGGGTGCAAATTGACTGGAGTGACAGTCACTTTGCATATTTCCTCTTTATTATATAGGATATATATATATATATATATGCCTAAGCCAGTGGTTCTCAACCTGTGGATTGCAAACCCTTTGGGGGTCAAATGACCCTTTCACAGAGGTCGCCTAAATACATCCTGCATATCAGCTATTTACATTACAATTCATCACAGTAGCAAAATTACAGAAGTATCAATGAAAATAATTTTATGTTGGGGTCACCATAACATGAGGAACTGTATTAAAGGATTGTGGCATTAAGAAGGTTGAGAACCACTGGCTAAGCCAACTGTCCAGTAGCTATGACATGTACTAACCACTGGGGGGAAGATGCTCAACACAGGAGTGGAAACCACAGGCATGGAAACATGGAACAGATTGATGAATCTCAGAGGGAAGGAAGAAGAGGGAAGGCGAGAAGAGATTAACCAAATATCTTACAGTATATGCATACTAGATGTCCAGTACATGAATCCCTCAACCTGGCCTGCACCCTCTTGCAATCCAGAACCCCTCAGGGGATGTCAGAGAGCCAGTTTCGGCCTGATCCCCGCAGGCCAGGCCAAGTGGCCTCTAGTCATCAATAAATGGACAAACAACAAGTGTTGGTGAGCATGTGGAGAAATGGAAACACTTGTACATTGTTGGTGGGAATGCAGATTGGTGTAGCCACATTGAAAAGCTTTATGTAGTTATCTCAAAAAATAAAAATGGAAATGCCATCTGACTTAGCTATTCCACTCCTGGCAATTTATCCAAAGAAACTCGAAACACTAATCCCAAAGAATATATACAATAGCAAAGCTATGGAGGCAACCACTAGATGAATGGATAAAAAGTTGTGGTATATTTACACAATAGAATACTACTTGGCCATAAAAAAGGTAATCTTATCTTATATGATAGCATGGATGGGCTTGAGACTATTATGCTAAGTGAAATAAGTCAGTCAGAAAAAGGCAAATAACATATAATTTCACTTACACGTGTGGAATCTAATAAACAGAATAAACAAACAAAATAGAAATATATTAATAGATACAGAGAACAGACTGACAGCTGTCAGAGGGAGAGGAGTTGAGAGGCTGGGAGAGAAGAGTGAAGGGATTAAGCAAAAGCAACAACAACAACTAATAGAAAGACAATAGTTTGGTGATTGCCAGAGGAAAAGGGGCGTGAATGCAGTAGAAGAGAATAAAGGGAAATAAATCATGATAGAAAGAGATTTGATTTGGGTGATGAACACACTGTACAATATACAGATCAAGTATTATAGATTTGTACACCTGAACCTATGTAATTTTATTAACCAACTAGGGGCCCGGTGCAAACAATTCGTGCACGAGGGGAGGGTGGGGGTCCCTCAGCCCAGCCTGCCCCCTCTCATAGTCTGGAACCCCTCAGTGGATGTCCTATGATGGCCCCAGTCTGCCAGGCGCCTTTTGGGGGGGGGGTGTCGCCACTGGGGACCTGCCCCCAGCCACATCTGAGGCTCAGAGCAGTCCTCCTGTGAGTGTCTACCTGTTAGAGGGCTAACAGACACACTGTGGAGGCTTGGAGCAGGCACCCCCTCTATGTTGATCTCTCAAACTCTTGCCCTCCCCTGCATGTTGTTCTCTTTTTTGAGCTGTGGCCAGGGCTGGGTGCTGCCTGCCTCCCATGCTTGCCTACTGCCCATCTTCCTCCAGCCACCAGAAAGCAGGGAAAACCCCACCTCATGGTCAGGCCAGCCTTTTCCTGCTCCTTGATCCCCAGAAGGGACCTGGGGAGCCACCAAGGAGGCCCCCACCCCCCAAGAGCTTGCTTTCCTGCTCCCCAGTGCCCCCCAAAGGGCCTGGGAGCCACCAAGCAGGCCGCCAACACTTTCCCACTCACCGGTCCCCTGCTGTCTTCCTTTCCCACTCCCCAGTGCCGCCAAGGGGTCTGCGGAGCCGCCAAGCAGGCCAAGATGCCCCCGCTGCCTCTTTCCAACTCACTGGTACCTGCTGCCTTGCTTTCCCACTCCCCCGTGCCCCACAAAGGACCTGGGAAGCCACCAAGCAGGCCCCCAACCCCCATTGCCACTTTCCCACTCCCTAGTGCCCTGCAAGGGGCCTGGGAAGCCACTAAGTAGGCCGACCACCCGATGCCTCTTTCCTGCTCCCCGGTGCCCAGCAAAGGGCCTGGGCAGCCGCCAAGTAGGCCGAGACCCCGCGCTGCCTCTTTCCCACTCCCCGCCCTGCCGCCTTGCTTTCCCACTCCCTGGTGCCCTGGAAGGGGCCTGGGAAGCCCACCGAGCAGGCCGCTGATCCCCTGCTACCTCGTTCCCACTCTCTGATGCCCCGCAAAGGGCCTGGGCAGCTGGCAAGCAGGCCGCTGCCTCTTTCCCACTCCCCGGTGACCCACAAAGGACCTGGGCAGCTGCCAAGCAGGCCGCCGACTCCCTGCCACCTTTTATCCACTCCCCAGTGCCCCTCAAAGGGCCTGAGGAGCCGCAAAGTGGGCCCCCAGCCCCCACCACCTCTTTCCCACTCCTCTGTGCCCCACAAAGAGCCTGGGGAGCCACCAAGCAGGCCAACAACCCTGCTGCCTCTTTCCCACTCACAGGTCCTGGGTCCTGCACTGTTCCGCCCTGCAGCCACTCTGTGCACTCGGGAAGTCCCTCAGCCCAGCCTGTGCCCTCTCACTGTCTGGAACCATTCTGGAAATATCCACCTGCTGGCATGCCTGACAAGCCTAAGTGAGGGGCTGATGCCTGCTTGGAGGCTGGCCAAGCCCTCAGTAACATCCCTCATTCCATTGGGTTGTGGCAAGCATGGGTGACGGGCTGATTGGCGCTTTCAGGCTTTAAGGCTGCCCACAGCTCCCATTGACCCAATGTCCCAGTAAGGCTGGTTGGACACAGGTTCCTGGGGTTTGTTTATCTTCTATAATTGATACACTGTTCCTTTAAGCCAGCCTTCTAACAAAGCCTCCTCTCTGCTTCACCTCGCGCTTCTATAATGAGACAATGTTACTCTTAGACTCAGGCCAGGCCTGCTGTTTCCTTCAGCTCCCGAGGATTCTACGATTGATATTTTGTTGCAAACATGTTTTGCTTGAGCCAGGATAAGCGGAGCGGGCCGCAGTTTCACTTTCATTCCTGCTGCAATGGAAGCTGCCATTTACTCAGTTCCATGAGTGGCAGCCTCCATGTTGGCTGGGCTAATTTGCATACAGTCGCTCTGATTGGCTGGTGGGCGTGGCTTACTCGTCCCGAAGAAACGGTTAATTTTAATATTACGCCTTTATTAGTTTAGATGTCATCCAAATACGTTCAATTTTAAAAAGCAATGGGAAAAAATGAAGCAGGGAAAATGCAAGTATCTGGACTTACTGATGCCAGATTACAGAAGTGGCTCAAAAGTAAAAAGCCATTAAGGAGAAGAAGGTTGTTTTTTTAAAATATATTTTATTGATTTTTTACAGAGAGGAAGGGAGAGGGATAGAGATTGGAAACATGGATGAGAGAGAAACATCCATCAGCTGCCTCCTACACACCTTCCACCGGGGATGTGTCCACAACCAAGGTACATGACCTTGACTGGAATTGAACCTGGGACCTTTCAGTCCACAGGCCGATGCTCTATCCACTGAGCCAAACCAGTTAGGGCAAGGAGAAGGTTTTAATTAACTCTGGCCTTGAATTTACTCTTGGAAAGTGAGGAACACTCAGTTGTGAGAGGTGCATTGACCTCTTTAGACCACTATAATTCAAAGTGTTCCATAGGGTTCATTTATTAAGTGGGTCCTAATTGCTTATTAATATACCTTCCAAAAGTCACTTCACTAATGCTCTGAATAGGCTTGGATTTGCAAAGTGCTATGATTCTTTTTGTAACTACATAATCAAATTCAAGGATGTGGGCAGCTAATCCAGTGGAGAACTATATATCTAATTAGGAACCAGAGTCCTACCAACAAAATCATGCAACCTTTCATTTTATTTTCCAGTGTGTAAACTTGGAGATAAAAAATTGATACACCTTGTAGTACAATATGCCTTTTACAAAATAAATATGCATGTTAATATAAAAAAGTAAAAGTGTCTTGAGACATATTAAAAAAATTCAATGTATGGCCTTTGGATTCTGATTTGAACAAATTTTCTCTTATATTGTGAAAACTAGAAAAATACAAGCTTTGAATATCAGATGACATTAAGGAATTATAGTTTACATTTTAGGTGTGATATTGATATTATGATAACTTTTAAAATGATCTCAATGCTATATGTGAAGTGTTTACTATTGGAATTTTTAAATATTAAAAAAAGACAATTACAAGTAGAAAAATGTACAGATGCAAAGGCAGATTTTAAGAAGATGTCTTCTTGAGGGTGTTGGAAACATAGGGTTTTGTGGGATTTTTTTTACATTTATAAGGAATTTATTGAAAATATAGACATGGAGGTCTAAGTACATATCTTCCTGCTAAGTGCAGTGGGGATATAAAAGTAGCATCTAAACATTCAAGAAATCTGGCATGGAACATACATAAACCAGTTAAGAAATCAAAACCAGTGATGAGTAGATGTGACCATGAACAAAGTATAATCATTCACTGTTAACTTTGGTACTGAGATAATTCTAAAATGGAAATTAGACACAGTTGTCTAGCATTAGCTATCTACACTAATAAAAGAGAAACATGCAAATTGCTGTCACTCTGCTACACCCCAAGCAACGCCCACCAGCCAATCAGAGTGACTATCTATATGCAAATTAACCCAACTGAGATGGCGGCAGGCAGCCAAGGGGTTGGAGCAAGCAGGAGGCTTGGTTGTCCCAGTGATGCAGGAAGCCAAGCTTCCTGCCTGCCTTGGCTAACTGTAGCCTTCGCTCAATGCAACAAAGTTTCAATTATAGAAGATAAATAAATCTCAGATAATTGCTTCCAGCCACCCTGCTGGGAGCTTGGGCGACTGGGGGGCTTGGACAGCCTGCAAACAGCCATCAGCACCTCACCCAGGCTGGCTAGACACCCCAGTGAGGACCCCACCCTGAACGGACTGTGGCCAGCCTGCAAACAGTCATTAGCCCCTCAACCAGGCTGGCCACACCCTCATGAGGTGAGGGGCTCCACTGGGGGGCTTGGCCAGCCTGAAAACAGCCATCAGTGCTCAACCAGGCTGGCCAGGCACTCAAGTGGGGACCCCCCACGCTGAAGGGGGTGTGGCCAGCCTTAAAACAGCCCTCAGCCCTTCACCCAGGCTGGCCAAGAACCCCAGCAGGAACCCCACCCTGATTTGGGACACCCTTCAGGGCAAACCAGCTGGCCCCCACCCATGCAACAAGCCTCTATCCTATATAATGAGGGTAATAAACAAATTGACCCTAACAGCAGAACGACTGGGAATGACTGCTCACTATGACACACTGACCACCAAGAGGCAGATGCTCAATGCAGGAGCTTCCCCCTGGTGGTCAGTATGCTCCCACAGCGGGAGCTCTGCTCAGCCACAAGCCAGGCTGATGGCTGCCAGTACAGCGGTGGTGGGGGGAGACTCTCCTACCTCCTCAGCAGAATGTCCAAATGCTGCTTAGGCCTGCTTCCTGCTGGCAAGTGGACATTCCCTGAGGGCTCCTGGGCTGCCAGAGGAATGTCTGACTGCTAGCTTAGGCCCACTCCCCCAGGGAACAGGTCTAAGCCAGCAGGTGGACATCCCCCAAAGGGGTCCCAGACTGCAAGAGGGTACAGGCCAGGCTGAGGGATCTCCCCGAGTGCACAAATTTTTGTGCACTGGGCCTCTAGTGTATAATGTTTAGCTATAAATTAGATGTATCTCACATTTATGATACTGGAAGTTTCCATCTATCTTTCACAACACTGTTTCACAAATCTGTTTTGACATTTCTTTTTTCCCTTTATTGATTAAGATATTACAAATGTGACCTTATCCCCCAATGTGCTCTCATCCCCCCACTCCTGCCCTCAGCCTCATTCCCTGTTGTCCACATCCATCCATTATGCTTATATGCATGCATACAAGTCCTTTGGTTGATCTCTTCCCTTCACCCCCACCCTCCCTTACCTTCCCTCTGACTTTTGAGCATCTGATCAATGCTTCACTGTCTCTATATAAGTTTTTGATCATCAGTTTATGTTGTTCATTATAATCCACAAATGAGTGAGATCATGTGATATTTAACTTTCTCTGACTTATTTCACATAGCATAATGCACTCCAGCTCCATCCATGCTGTTGGAAATGGTAGGAGTTCCTTCCTTTTTACAGCAGCATAGTATTCCATTGTGTAGATGTACCACAATATTTTTATCCATTCATCTGCTGATGGGCACTCAGGCTGATTCCAAATCTTAGCTATGGTAAATTTTGCTGCTATGAACATAGGGCTGCATATACCCATTCTGATTGCTGTTTCTGGTTTCTTGGGATATATTCCTAGAAGTGGGATCAGTGGATCAAATGGAAGTTCCATTTTGAGCTTTCTGAGGAAACTTCATACTGTTCTCCACAGTGGCTGCACCAGTCTGCATTCCCACCAGAAGTTAACGAGGGTTCCTTTTTCTCCGTATCCTCGCCAGCATTTGTCATTTGTTGATTTGTTGATGATAGCCATTCTGACAGGTGTGAAATGGTACCTCGTTGTTGTTTTGATTTGCATCTCTTGGATGATTAGTGACTTTGGGCATGTTTTCATATGTCTCTCAGCCTTATGGCCTTTTTCAAAAAGTGTCTATTTAGGTCTGTTTCCCATTTTTTGATTAGGTTGTTTATCTTCCTTTTGTTAAGTTGTATGAGTTCCCTGTAAATATTGGAGATTAAACCTTTATCAGAGATATCATTGGCAAATATGTTCTCCCATGCAGTGGGTTTTCTTATTGTTTTGTTGATGGTTTCTTTTGCTGTGCAGAAAATTTTTATTTTGATATAGACTCATTTCTTTATTTTCCCTTTATTTTCCATTGCCCTAGGAGCTGTGTCAGTGAAGAAATCCTTTTGGCATATGTCTGAGATTTTTCTACCTGTGGATTCCTCTAGTATTTTTATGGTTTCCTATCTTATGTTTAAGTCCTTTATCCATTTTGAGATTTTTTTGTGTATGGTGTAAGTTGGTCATCTAGTTTCATTTTTTTGCATGTGTCTGACCAAATTTCCTAGCACCATTTATTGAAGAGACTATCTTGGCTCCATTGCATGGTCTTTCCTCCTTTATCAAATATTAATTGAACATAATGGTTTGAGTCAATTTCTCAGCTCAATATTCCATTCCATTGGTCTGTGTGTCTATTATTGTGCCAGTACCAGGCAGTTTTGAGAACAGTAGCTTTGTAATTACAGCTTGATATCTACTATTGAGATGCCTTCTACTTTGTTCTTTCTCAGTATCACTGCAGCTATTTGGTGTTTTTTTTTTTTATTCCAGATGAATTTTTAAAGAGTTCTTTCTAGATCTGTGAAATATGCTGTTGGTATGTTAATGGGGAGTGCATTGAATCTATGGATTGCTTTGGGCAGTATGGACATTTTGATGATGTTGATTCTACCAATCCAGGAACACGGTACGTTCTTCCATCTGTTTATGTCTTCCTCTATCTATTTTTTCAATGTACTGTAGTTTTCCGAGTATAGGTCTTTTACACCCTTGGTTAAGTTTATTCCTAGATATCTCAATTTTTTGATGCAATGGTAAATGGGATTGTTTTTGTAATTTTTCTTTCTGTAAGTTAACTATAGGCATATAAAAATTCCATAGATTTTTTGGCATTAATTTTGTATCCTGCTACATTACCAAATTCATTTCTTAGGTCTAATAATTTTTTGATGGAGTCTTTAGGGTTTTCTAAGTACAGTATCATGTCATCTGCGAATAATGACAATTTTCCTTCTTCTTTTCCAATTTGGATGCCTTTTATTTCTTCTTCTTGTCTGATCTCTTTGGCTAGCACTTCCAGTACTATGTAGAACTAGAGTGGTGAGATTGGGCATCCCTGTCTTGTCCCTGTTCTTAAGGAAAATGGTTTTAGTTTTTGCCCATTGAGTATGATGTTGGCTGTGGGTTTGTCATATAAGGCTTTTATTATATTGAGGTATGATCCCTCTATTCCCACTTGGCTGAGAGTTTTTATCAAGAAAGAATGTTGGGGAGGAGGAGGGGAAAAAATGGCGGCGGAATAAGGAGAAGAGTCCGGAGCCTGCCCGGGAGCGGAGGGAGTGAGCAGCTGGGGCAAGTGCTTCCCAGCCCAAGCTGCAGAGGAGGTGGACCTGGGAAACACCTGCGACCGGGTGAGCCAGAATCCGGCTGGGAGAAGGTGAACTCGGGGCTTAGGGAGGGTCAGTGAACCAGACCCCAGCCCCTGAGGCTCCAGAAAGTCCAGGCGCGGGCGCGCGGCCGCGTCCCTGGGGACGGGCGCAGTGGAGGAAGCGTCCAGGGAACTGCGTCGCTGGGGGACTCTGGAT
>PVJC01050120.1:0-11916 GCA_004026665.1 Murina feae
GCTTCAGCTCTTATTTTTCATTGCTAGAGAATTAGGTTCTTACCCTCCCCCTCGCTTAAGTCATATGATTATCTCTGAGCTAGATTCTGTCTGTGGCACTCAGTCACTTCTCTCTTATCACCACTGAGCTCTTTAATTTTTTATAAATCCCTTCTGCTCACTGATAAAATTTGTTCAACCTTTTATGGCATAAATTTTGTGTATTTATTTTCTCTGTTATAACACACTTTCCAGTGCTGGGTTAAACTTGTCTGTAAATACTGTGAAGCTTCTACTAACAGACAGACAGAGTGGACCTATGGCCTCACTAGACCCAAAGTGCTATTTAAGATAAGTTTGCACAAGAAATATATGTGAGTTTTAAGTGTTAAAATAAGTCTTTATATCTACTCACCATTTCTTAAATTGAAAATCTACTTTGCTTAGCTCCTGGGCTTCTCTGTGCTTTGTTCAGTGGTTCATAGATCCTCCTCACTCCCTGGGCAGACAACATTTTGTTAATATAACTAGTCATTCTAAAAGCCAGTGTACATTTTGGTTATGTTGGGAACAGCCAGGAGGGTTTGTCTTACATTCACTATTATTTTGGGGGAGGAGGTATATGTCAACAGCCATATTATCAATTAAAATTAAAATATGATTAGAAAATAGTCCAGTTGGTTTTTAAAAATTTATCATTATTGTTGAAAGTATTACAGATGGGTTTTTTTTTTAAGTGTAATTATTTCTCTGAAGTAACCCATTGTACCCAAGGTATCTAGATATTTTCTAGTCTGTTTTTGACTAATTGATATTAGCAAACTTTTGCAGCCAAAAGCTTTCTGAAAGAAAGGGATTATTAAGCCACATGCCACCAAACAATTCCGTAATTGTATATAAGGGTGTGATTTGGATCATACAATTAAGTCTAATTATGTGTTCCCTTTACTGAATTGTAAAATCGCTAAAAAAAGTTTTGATAGACTGTCATAGATTTGTGGCAGCTGTTTCCACACTTGTCACCATAAAATGGAATTTCCATCTGTAACTCTTTGTGCCAGAAAAGCCCTAGACCAGAGTGACATCGATGTAATAGGTCATCACACTGATTCTTAACTCTTCTGCCTCATTGTGGCAAAAATTGATCAAACTTTGGAGGGCTCTCCTTCCTCAGTGCTTGCTTTGAAAGAGCAATCATGCTCTCTAAGCACTGGCAGCACAGTCATTGATTTCAGAATCGATGGTTCATCAGGGCAGCTCTGGGTCTCTGGCAGCAGGAAAATGGGTTAGAACATTTCAAACTTTATAAAATAAAAAGCAAGTAAACGTTAAATTACATAAAATCACATCTGCTCTGGGTGCTTGTTACCTTTGGGTGTAGCTTGAGGCAGACATGAAACATCCAACCTTCAACTTCAGAAATTTGAAAGTCAGCCAGCCATCCTGACCTTGTAGCCCAACACCCCAAATTCCAATTGAAGAAGCTCAAATGTTGATCTATTCTTAAGGCTACTTTCAGATATATCATTTTGAAATTTTTAGCAGTTTTCAGGGGCTGGGATCTTAGGTTGTGAACTTAGATAGGAAAGTACATCCCCAGAACACGCACAGCAAAGAGCTCGTCATTGTTTTACAGGCAAGAGTTTGACAAATGCTAAGTTGATGTGCTGTAATGGTAGGTAAAACATGCTTGTTGGGCTACATGCCAAGCCATGGTTTCATCATATAATTAAGTGATAAAGTAGAAATAAGGATTTTTTTCAGATTAATGTGGATTTTTAGATTAAATCACCCTACACCATGACATGTTTATTCTTTGTATTTTTTTTTCCTAAGCTGTGTCTGTCCTGGCCCCCTGCACATGCTTTCCCTGCTCCTTTTAACTGGATTCACCTGTCAAAGAGAATGGCAAATAGGAGGGCGCCCTTAGTCCTCCTGTCACTGTTTTTGGCAGCTACAGCGTGTTTCACTTTGATTTTGGAGACATCTCTAATCCTGAGTAGCTAAAATGCTAACACACTGTACTCAGTTTGTGCTTCACTTTCTTTGTACCTTTGTTTCTTTGACAGATGGCTGCTGCCAAGAATCAGCTTGGGTGGGGAGCTAAAGTTCCAAGAAACAGAAGAATTGCATGCATAGCTAATGTCCCTCAGGTGTGTTCTTGCTCTACACATGATATACAGAGACCCGAGCCAGAGCCCTGCCTTCTGGGATGGCCCTTACCAATGATGGCTTTGTCTCTTGCCTGAGTCCCAGTTCCCTAGTCTGTAAATCAGACATAATTGTGTTTGTCATCCCCTTTACTTCACCAGGGGATTTTAAGGATTGCAAAACCACATAGCACTTGACAATATAAAATGCTTTGGTAATGGTTAAAATGAAGAATGACCTTGTCCTGCCAATGAGTAATTTACTCCCAGGGAGTAAGTTAGGCATCTGGGATGTGAATTAACTCTCACCGGCCATCAGGGCACTCGTTTCAGCTATGTGCTGGAGGGCATGAAAGAATAAACTATTTCCATGCAAGGCCAAAGCACTTCTGCCCTTTCCACTATGCCCACATTTTTAAAGTAACTAAAATTTTACAAGGAGATGGTAGACACACTTGGAAAATACTCAAAATTAAATCTGGAAAATTATCCCAGTCTTACACATAATAATAGAAGTAACCTTGAATGCTTATCCTCTTAATGTAATAAACTAAAACCTTTCATGCCGGCTATCAGGTTCTCTCTCTTAAGTCTATCTCAAAGGCTAGAAGCATGAATGTAGCACAGTTGCCGTTCACAACTCATTATAACTTTATGAATTTATACTGACGTTTTATTCTATTGATAAATTGTTATTTTGTAGTGATGCCGGTTCTTAAAGTTTCCAACTTGTTTTCTAAGTTAATAAATAATTTGTATTCATTTGCTAAAGCTGCTATAACGAAGTACTACAAACTGTGTCACTTAAACAACAGAAAAACATTGTTTCTTGGTTCTGGAGGCTAGAAAACCAAGAGCAAGTTGTCGGCCTGATTGACTCCTTTAGGGGCTGTGGGGAAGAAACCTGTTCCACTCCTCTCTCCCAATTTTAGGGGGTTTGACAGTAGTCTTTACCCTTCCTTAACTCTGGCTGTCTCTCCTTGAGCTCTGCCTTCATCTTCACATAGCATTCTCTCTGTGTCTGTGTCAAATTTTCCCTTTTTAAAGATAGAGATATCTGTCATATTGGTTCAGGGATCCACCTTACTCCAGTGTGATCTCATCTTAATTTAACTAATTGTATTTACAACAAATCTATTTCTAAATAAGCTCACATTCTGAGGTACTGAGGTTAGGATTCACCATATGAATTTGGGGGTAGGGGTCCCTAATTCAACCCATAAACAATTTTTATTGAATGTATTTAAGCAATAAGAAATAACTCATTATCCCTAACTGGTTTGGCTCAGTGGCTAGAATGTTGGCCTGCAGACTGAAAGGTCCCAGGTTCGATCCCAGTCAAGGGAATGTACCTTCGTAGCGGGCACATCCCCAGTAGGAGGTGTGCAGGAGGCAGCTGATCGCTGTTTCTAACTATCTCTCTCCCTTCCTCTCTGTAAAATATCAATAAAATATATTAAAAAAAGAAATAAACTCGTTATAGTCTTAAATTTATATGTGAAGCCATATTCATTTTATAAGAACCTTCATGCCTTCTTAGATTTCAGTCATATCTCTTTTCAGCTTTTGCTTTCACAATGTCTGTAGCGTGGCATTTGCTTTTATTCAGGTACCTTACAGGTGCTCTTTCTTATCTTTGCCAAAGCAATTTCCACATTTTAAAAATTTCACTTATTTATTTATTTTAAATATGTTTTTATTGATTTCTAAAGAGGAAGGCAGAGTGAGAGAGAAACATCAGTGATGAGAATGTCATTGACTGGCTTCTTCCTGCACGCCCCACACTGGGGATCAGTCGAACTGGCATCCTGGGCATATGCCCTGACTGGGAATTGAACCGTAACCTCTTACTCAACCACTGAGCCACCCAAGCCAGGCCTCCACATTTTTAGGTTCCTCAAGACCATTACCACTGTTTGGATTAGCACAGTGTGCATGTGTTCTATATCACCTGTTTACTTTAAATTCATAAATGCTAGCATGCCAGGCCCCGGAAACCAGGGTTTTAACCTGAGTCTGGCTGGAGGTACATCTATGACTTTGGCCAAGTGATTTTCCTTACTGGTAAAGGGATTCTCGGTGTTTGTGAAAGGGTTTCAGAAAGCACTAACTAGGACACTGGAGCTAACGTTGGTACAGCTGTCAGCATGGTGCTTCAGACTTAGTCAATGCTCAGGTAATGGGCTTGTTCTCATTTTATTATTCAGTATGACTGTCATCTGAATATTGAAGGGAGAATAATGGAGGCCTTTCTTCAGGTCATTCAACAGAATTACGTAAGACTGTGTCAATTATTTTTCTAGGGTAGGTTGCTGTAACAAATGACTACCAAACATGTAAAGCAGCTTATGCTTGTAAGAATATAGGTTTCTTTGTGTGTTTTTTTTTTTACTTCTTTCTTTGTTCCTGTTTTGTATTAGCTGCTTGTCACGATAATTCAGCTCCTGCCCCACATTCCGTCCTTATTCCAGAATGCAGGCTAAAAATGGAGCCTGGCGGCCCTAATGAGACTGTGCTATTCTTGCAACAGAGGAAAGGAGATCAAACCAAAGTATGTGATGGCTCTTAGAGCCTCTGCTCACAACTGGCGTGTCCTCAATTTTACTCAAATTCCGTTTCCTAATGCAAATCATTTGGGCCAGCGTGGTGCCTGAGGTTAGCCGACTCCTTCCACAGAAAGGTGCCACAGGCCATATGAAAAATGCAGCCGTGCATGATCTTCTAATAGGGAAGGAGGGAGGAAACAATTGGAATGTAGCACAATCCCAAAGACCAACCTTAGTTCTGACATCTGAAAAACATAGTATTAATATTTTTCTCTTCGTATATGTCCTTTTTTTATTTCAACCTATAGGTCTATTTTGGTTATTGTTATTGTTTCTTATCTCCTGGAAGGACATAGTAAGTGTAACCTGAAATGACTAATATTAGTAGCCTTCTTCAAAGGCTTAAAAAATTTCTTTTACTGATTTCAGAGGGGAAGAGAGAGGGAGATAAAAACATCAATGATGAGGGAGAATCATTGATCACCTGCCTCCTTCCTGCACACCCCCTATTGAGGATTGAGTCTGCAACCCGGGCATGTGCCCTTGACTGGAATCGAACCCCGGACCCTTCATTCCACAGGCCAATGCTCTATCCACTGAGCCAACCTGGCTAGGGCCTTCAAAGGCTTTTTGAAAAACATCTAGTCAGCGTACCTTTATCCATATGAATATTTAATCTCTTCAAACTCTCCAAAGCAATATAATATGCATATTAATATTATCTTTTCCATAATTTATACCCATATATTTAGTGGTCTGTTATACATCTTTTGTTTCTGCCTACTTAGGAAAAATTTTCACCTTCTTCTGGTAAAAATTCACCATTTCTTTTTATTGTTAATTACTCTTAGTCATTTTCAGTTCCCATGTCTCGATCATTCTGTCCTTTAAAGTGTCACAGTTTTTGGTTCTTGGGTGGGTACATAAGTCAGGCTGAGCTAAACAGAGCTGATGGGTGTGAGCCAGACACTTTTGACAGAAACTCTGGGGAAAGACAGTCTTCCTCATGGGGTTTATGAAATACTAGGATCCATACCTGGAGCTACTGGCAACCGTCCGACCACTATAAAGATCTAGCTTATCCGAATGTTCGAGATCAGAGAAAAGAATTTCTGAAGCTGAAAGAAAAAGAAAGCATTAATGGTATTGGCTAAGGACCTCCATGCGACCTTGACTGAAGTTCAGTGCCCCGGGCTCGTGACCAAGATATTTCTTTTTTTCCTTAACTGGTTGGAGTTGAGTTTCTGTCATTTGCAACCAAAATAGTCTTGATTCATATATATAGTTTTCTGTAATCTCCAGGACTAGCAGGGAGATATAAATATATGATTTTTCCTGTTACCCTTTCATTTTTCTCTTCTGTAAAAGTTTTCATTTGATCAGACTTGTATAGAACTGTTGTTTTATTTATGTACTTGACATCAAATTAGCTCAACCAAAGATTATTCAATAAATCCACCTTCTAACAAGAAATAACAATTATTACTCAGCCAGCGCCACAGTTCAATTCCTGGTCAGGGCACATGCCTGGGTTGTGGGCTTGATCCCCACTGTGGGATGTATAGGAGGCATCCAATTAATAATTCTTTCTCATCATTGATGTTTTTATCACTGTCTCCCTCTTCTTTCCTCTCTGAAATAAATAGAAATATACTTAAAAAATAACAATTATTGTAATAAAGATTATTTACTATAAAATTTTCCCCAGTTTCAAGAGATGGGGTGGCATTATGACATCAGACAAAAAATAATAGAATTTTGAATTAATGGGCCTCAATGAAAAATCTGGCTCTTCTCCTTACTAGCAGTGTGACTGAGGAGAATCATTTAATCATTCATACATATTCTTTCTTCTTTATTAAAGTAGGGATAATACTAGGCATATAAGAGAGTTATTGGAAGAATCAAATAAAAAGGTATTTATGAAAAGAATTTGAAAGTTTTATAGAAATTACTATCTTCTTATCATTCTAGTGCCAATGCGTAGTTCCAGAACCAACAGCATATGCATCATCAGGGAGCTTGTTAAAAATCCAATGCTCAGACCTCAGCTCTACTGAAAACAATTTTTGAGGATGGGGCCCAGGAATCCATGTTTAAGAAGCCCTACAGGGGTCCTAACCAGTTTGGCTCGGTGGATAGAGCATCAGCCTGCGGACTAAAGGGTCCCAGGTTCAATTCTGGTCAAGGGCATGTACATTGGTTGTGGGCACATCCCCAGTGGGGGGTGTGCAAGAGGCAGCTGATCGATGTTTCTCTCTTATCGATGTTTCTAACTCTCTATCCCTCTCCCTTCCTCTCTGTAAACAAGCAATAAAATATATTTTTTTAGAAAAGAAGCTCTACAGGGAATCGTTATGAGAGCTACAGCTTGAAAACCATCACTTTAATATGACTGAAAAATGAAAGAAATAAGTCAATTGAATACCTACTTTGGTGAGGAGGATTCAGTGAACTGTGAAAGGAAGCCCATTTATCAAAAACCTTCTGATATAGCCATAAAGATAAAGGTTAAAAAATTTAATCCTATATAATAAAAGGGTAATATGCAAATTGAACCTAACAGCAGACCACTGGGAATGACTGGTCACTATGACACACACTGACCTCCAGGGGCAGACACTCAATACAGGAGCTGTCCCTGGTGGTCAGTGTACTCCCACAGGGGGAGCTCTGCTCAGCCACAAGTCAGGCTGATGGCTGCCAGTAAGGTGGTGGTGGTGGGAGGTTCTTCTGCCTCCTCAGCAGTGCTAAGGATGTCCGACCACAGCTTAGGCCTTCTCCCTGTTGGCAAGTGAACATCCCCCAAGGGACCCCAGGCTTCCAGAGGGATGTCTGACTGTCAGCTTCGGCCCAGTGGCCTGGGGAGCAGGCCTAAGCCAGCAGGTGGACATCCCCCGAGGGTTCCCAGACTGAGAGAGGGAACAGGCTGGGCTGAGGAATTCCCCCCCCCCCGATTGCACAAATTTTTGTGCACTAGGCCTCTAGTATATAATAATGATAAATGAGATATAAATCTCTATACATTTAATTATCAAAACAATGATGTACTATAAGTGATCTGAAATTATAAAGAAAAGATCACTCTGCACTACATTTTTCTCAGAGCAGTGGATCATTTGGAAATAAATTCTCTGAAGTATGGGTAGAATTTGGGTAAGTTAAGTGAATCGGAAGAATTCCAGATGTGAGAATTGGGGTGAAAAATAATACATGGGCAAAACCAGGAGTAAGCACAGCACGACTGGAGGATAGAGTGCTCTGAGTTAGAAAACAAATAATAAAAGAGCTTGGGATAAACTAAAAATGGATTTTGGTGACAGGCAAAAAGAATTGGATTTCATCGAGTCAAGCAACAAGGAGTTAATGAAGAGAGAATGAAATAGTGAAAGTGCAGATAGTTTTGTCTGAATTTGAATCCTAAAACATTACTTACTGAACTACCTGTATAAATTTAGCTACTCTAGCTCACATGTACAGTGGGAACACATTTATGTATTGAGTTTAGTGCTCAATCACTCTGAATTGTTTAAGCATGGATAGTTACCACAGAGTATTAAATGCCCTTCGGAAGCACTGGCTGGACTGAAGAAAGCGGTCTTTATGTTGACCTTCAAAAAATGATGTCCAAAGCCACGTTGTAGAACTGGCCCATCACGGAAGCTGCTGCTCCCGCCACTCCAGCTCTTGGGTTAAAGTCATGAGATCTCTGCTATGCCTTCCAATAGAAATGGACACCTCCAGCTGTCTCTGGACTTCACTCAGTTCTGACTAACTAGAAAATTTTGTGTAAAGGCATGTGAATAATGTCTGAAACATTGGCTGGAACCCAGTTTGGGGAATGTGGCATTGAGCTTTCCCACCTCTGAGTGCAAGAAGGCACACTAAGAAAAAGATGAAATGTTGAAGGAGTCAATCACATTATTTGAAAGTGACTGGGAGGATTAGATGCGATTTCTGTGTTGGACTTCAACACGATGTCTGAGATATAGTAAATGGTAGCTTACAAAAGATTTTAGCATCATAGGTTTGAAGAAAGAGAAAATGGAAG
The DNA here is from genome assembly GCA_004026665.1 of Murina feae. Lineage (NCBI taxonomy): Eukaryota > Metazoa > Chordata > Mammalia > Chiroptera > Vespertilionidae > Murina > Murina feae. The sequence goes on from PVJC01050120.1 coordinate 8,727, forward strand.
AAATGGAGTTACTTGTGAGATAATTGCTATATTTAGAATAGAAGACATAATGGCATGGAATGAAAATCTATTATATAAAAGCCTAAGCCAGCAGTCACTGACCAGTGGTCTGTGGACACTGGTGGTCCGTGAGTTCCAAAAGGTTCACAACCGCTGGTTTAAGGAAACCTTTGGAGCAGCAGTTGACAACTGGTGGTCCGTGAGATCCAAAAGGTTGGTGACTGCTGGCCTAAGCAGCCGAATGGCCGAATGGCCGAATGACAGATTGACTGGTCAACTGGTCAGTATCATGTACACTGACCACCAGGGGGCAGATGCTCAACACAGGAGCTGCCCTTTGTGGTCAGTGTGCTCCCACAGTGGGAGTGCCACTCAGCTGACTCACCTATCCCAGGGGCCCACCAACCCAGTGGCAGCCACTCACTCCCTTAGTAGTCCTGCAGGTCCAATCTCCAGAGAATGGGCCAGGCACCAACAGACCGGTGCCACTGGCATATCCGGAGAGCACCGCCAGCCTCCTGGAAGTTGGCCTTGAGCACTGCCAGCCTCCTGGAAGGCCTTGGGCACCGTGGCCACTTCCATTCCCTAGCTGCTCTGCAAGGAAAAAAAGATATAAAAGCAGCCACCAGGTGGCTCCCGACAACTGGTGTGAATGTTAGCTGGATGGATCCGGATTCCAGGCTGGCAAGGGCATCCCACAGTCCATCCAGAGTGCTAATCACATCCAGCCCCCCCCCCCCAACCCCCCCAGGATGGGTGCCAGATGCAGGGCTCAGGACTGGTGAGCACCACTGTGGCGGCAAGAGCCTCTCCTGATCAGGACTGACTGGGCGTGAGCTGCAGCGGGCACAGGGAAGCCAGGATGAGCAGGAGCAGCAGGCAGGAGCGACAGGCAGCATTGAACTGCTGGTTTTGGCCCAATCCCTGCAGGACACACCGAGCGACCCCACCAGTGTACGAATTCATGCACTGGGCCTCTAGTGAGAATTATAAATATGAATAAGGGGACAGGCATTTTTATTACTTCAAAGGCAAGAAGAGGATTCTATAACAGCATGTAACTGCTAGTTCCCAAGTTCTCTGTTTAGATTGCTAGTGATTTTCAGTATGTCTACTTGTTTCATTTTAACATACATATTAGAAGGGAATAAAATCTCTTTCAGTTAGAAAAATTGGTTGTCCATAGTCTCCTTGTGTTCTCAGATCCAAATGTTATCAGGGCAGATATCTGAGAGTGTGTTGCAATGTAGTATTCTCTCTAGAGTAAATCTCAATAAATATGTTCTAGATCATCTTTGCTAAACCTTCCTAATGTTTGCAAGCCTTTAATACAGTTCTTCATGTTGTGATGACCCCCAACCATAAAATTGTTTTCGTTGCTACTTCATAACTGTAATGTTGCTACTATTATGAATCGTAATGTAAATATCTGATATGCAAGTTGTATTTAGGCGACCCCTGGGAAAGGGTCGTTGGACCGCCAAAGGGCTCACAACCCACAGGTTGAGTACCACTGTTCTAGATGGTCCTCGTGCAATGTCTTAGGATTTAAATAGGTATTTACCTGGAACCAGAAGTGAAGTCAATATGCTGCTTTTTATTTCGTAAGCTCACCATCTGGAGGTAGAGGCCATAAGTGGAGAAAACATAGGCCTCTTTTCTGCCAGACATTTCTTTTATTTCCCTGAAAAATGATCGCTAGCATAATCAAAGACTGTGTTAACTCCAAGTGCTCAGTAAGATGTCCAGCTTGACCAGGTTATAAACCCTTCCAGGAAGCCAGCAAGAGAGTTCTCGGTGCTTTCTCACAGTTTACAAGGGGAAACCATCATCCACTTAGCACCTTGATCATGGACTTAGTATATAAACAATAATTCTTTCCCCCTGATCTCTAGTCAGGGTCTTCAGCTTTCCATCTTCTGCTCGCTTCTGTTCACAGTTTGTTCTCTCCTTTTTTTCACCCCCTTTTTCTGCTCACTTAGAAACAATGCAGGCCAGTTAGTTTAACTAATATATGTTATTGATCACTGATTTCTGCTTAAAGTGATGGTTTAGCTACTGACAGTGCCTTCCATTACCCGGTGAAGGATACTGATGCCTCCGGCGGTATAGTCAAAGCTTATTTGAGGTTATTCTAACCTCTAACCCCTGAAAATGTGGGCCAGTTTAGAGGAGAGTCTCCGTTTTTTCATTTAAGAACATTCACTTTTAAAGCAATGGGAGATTAATTTCCTGCTTCCTTACATGTTTTCCTCCCGTCCATAGGAAAATGCAGTCAGAATTAGTTTAATGATGCAAAATTTAGATGTGATGGGGAAGATTGGAACATGTTTACATCGCATCATTATTTAATGTAGTTATAGAAAAGCATAAAATATGAATAAGAAAATAAACATTTATTGAGCACTTCCTATTTACCAGATATTATTGGGAACACTTTATTCCTCTTCTTCCTCTTAACAATAATATGTGTTAAAGACTATTCCTTCTGTCTTACCGACAAGCAAACTGAGGTTTAAAGGTATTAGAAACTAGCCCAGTGTCCCCACATGCAGCTAGGAAGAGCAGTGCAGGAATTCAAACCAGGCAGCCTGATTCCAGATGCAGGGAAAATAGATGTGTGTGTACCATGTGAACTAAGATATTAATTTTTTAATGCTAATAAGAAACAGATTCATATGATGTTTTTCTGAAAAAGCAAATACTAAATGTCACAACAGATGGAATGCTAGTTTGTTGTCTTATTCTGCCCTTTGAATGTTTCTAACTGCTATTTCTGGTTTTAAAATTTCAGTTAGGAAAGTCAAAATGAGAAAAAGTGGATGAGAAAGGATAGACCCACAAGGGGCAAATCTATAAGGACAAATTCAGGATATTTTTTAATAATGAAATGAAAAATGTTTGCTGCTTATCTCTAAACCATGTTTTAAAGTACAAGAGTGTTTTTTATTTTTATTGAATTTATTGGGGTGATATTAGCTAATAAAATTATGTAGGTTTCAGTGTGCAATTCTATAATACATCATCTCTATGGTGTACTGTGGGTTCACCACCCAAAGTCAAGTCTCCTTGCATCACCATTCATCCCCCTTTACCCTCTCCTATTTGCCCCCACTCCCCTTTCCCTCTGTATAATCACCATACTGTTGTCTGTGTGTGCCAGTTTTTATTGTTGTTGTTTTTGTTTAAT
>PVJC01050121.1:0-11917 GCA_004026665.1 Murina feae
CATGAAAATTATTTAAAAACCCCACATTTCAGCGTTCATAAATAAAGGTTTATTGGAACACAGCCACCTGTGTTCATGGGCATATTATCTATGGTTGCTTTCCTGCTACAACAGCAGAGCTGAGTAGTTGCAACAGAAACCTTATGACCTATAAAGTCTAAAATATTTACGATCTGGTCCCTTACAGAAGTTTGTTGACCACTGTTCTTGAGCCTTGACCTTGAAGGATAGGTAGGACCTGGACATGCAGTTGGGGAAAGGGCATTCCAGGAGGGAGTAGTGAAGTAGAGGTAGGGAGTCGGGTAGTGGGCATGTTTGGAGAATAGAGAGAAGTTGTGTATTTGATCCTGTTACCTTCTTTTATAAAACAAAATATATGCCTAAGAAATGTAAAGGCAGGAATGTGAATATTAATGAAAAAGGCTTTGGAAATTTGAAAAATACTAGAGGGGAAAGGGAATGGGGAGAAGAGAAAGGAAGTGAAGTAAACAATCAAGAAACATAAAGTAAATGTAAAACGTGGAAACAAAGACAAAGGGATGAGGGAGACCTAATGGGAAAAGAGACTATGAATGCAAAAAAAAAAAGGGAAAATGTTTGAAGCAGTGAGAGAGCAATCATGTCAGCACAAAGCTGGGAGGGGAGTGAACCTGTGACTCACGGCTTTCGTATCCCGCACAGCTCCTAGCATAGCTCCGGAATGAATGGACTGCGCCAGGACAATTCAGTTAAAGCAGGGTGGTTTAGGAATAGAAAGTAACATTTACTGGCCTCCAACTGTGTGCCAGGCACTGCGGGCACTTTGTGTAAATGTCCCCAGTTAACCTCCACAGTTAGCCCAAGCGCCGGCATTACTCCCGGTTATGGAGGTGGCGCCGGGTCGCTTCGGTCACTGCTAGCCTCTCCGATCCTGTCCCCGTGGGAGGACGGCTCCCGCGGGGTCCTTGCGAGCACGCAGAGCGCGGGCACCCGGCGCTGGGCACACGCCGAGCAGGCGATTACCTGCAGTTACTGTTACTGCCGCCTGTTGGCCGGGCGGGAGGGCACTTGCGACCGGGCGAGGGCAGGCGTCCCGGGGCGCCGCGCCTCCCCACTCCGAAGGCCCAGGTCCCTAACCGCCACGGGCCTCGCCGCGGCGCCTGGAGGGCGAGGGGCGGCGCGGGGCGGGGCGAACGCACAAAGGAAGCGCGCGGCGCGGCTTCCGCGCTGGGGCCCCGCCTCCCGGAGGCCCCGCCCCGCGCGGCCCAGGCCCCGCCCCGCGCCTCACTCCGCCCCCGGCGGAGGCGGCCGCGGGAGCCCAGCCGGGACGCGCCGCATTGTCTCCACGGCGGCCGCAGCCCTCGAGCGCCCGCCGCGCGCGCGCAATCCAGCCGTTGCCCGCGCCCCCGCCCCGGCCTCGCGCCCCCGCCGCCCTTTGTTGTCGCCGGCCCGGCCGGTGCGGTCGGATGCGCCGCGGCAGCCCCGGGCCCCGGCTCGGAGGCTCCGGGCGGAGAGGAGGCGGCTCGCCCGGGCTCGGGACTCCGCGTGAGGCGGCGCCCGGCCGAGGGGCTGCGTAGGCCCCGCCCGGCCAGGCCCAGCCGGGCCCTGGACAGGTCAGTGCCCGTGCGGGGGAGGGGTTCTTGCCAGGAGAGGTCCGCGGCCCGCGCTCCTCGCGCCGGAGACCGGGCACCGCCCTCCGGTGCCACTCCCGGCCCGGGCCTACCCGGCTGCCAGGCCGTGCCAGCCCGCGACTCTCGCCCTCTCGGCGCCTGAGGGTGTCCTGCGCCTCCTCCCCTCGCCGGGGACCCTGCCTGTCCCGCACTCCCCCGGAAGCCTCTGTTCAGCCTGCGAGCCAAACGCTTCCGTGTGCCCCGGTCCCGGCCCGAGTCCCCCGCACACCCCGCCCCCGACCCCCCACCCCCCGCCCCGGGACGGCGAGGTGCCGGGATGGACGTCGCTTTTACTGGGCAAGGCTGCTGTGCTCCCTCCACAGGGGACTTCTGTCTTGGAGGGCCTGCGGCTTCGCCGGAGAGTTTTGTTTTTAATCTAGTTCGGCTTTTAATTGGATGGAAGGGACAAGCTGTTCTGTGTCTGTCCTCTCCTCGCCTCTAAGGATGGTGTATACTCACTAATACTGTTGATCCTTTGCACCGCGGTTTGTGAGATTCACTATTTAAGGGCAAGTGCACAGAGGGAATCATTAGCCCAAGGTCAGATTGCAAGCGAATAGTGAAGCCGCAGAATCTGAACTTCTATCCGTCTGTGCCCCCCCTCCCCGCCCTCGATACCTGGACAGATTTCACTGACACGACTGACATGCTTTCAGTTCTGATCAACTTTCCTTTCCTTCCTGCTCCATTTTCCCCTTCTTCCTGTGCTGTCTTCAGACACACATTCTTTTTACTGCTTTCCCCTTCCATGTCTCCCATCCTAGATTTTTAATCCCCTCCTATTAGCATATTGGGCCCAGAGGGTCCTTGTAGTGAAATAAGCCACCGACCTAAATCCACCATATGCCCTCGATTTTTCTAGGACAGCCCCAATGTAAAATATTCCATCTATTGTCTATCAGCCTGCGTGTCTCGCGTTTGATTGAGAAAATAGTCACTTTGGCTGTGTCCACCCTGCTGTCCTGGCCTTTTGCAGCCGTTTGGCTCTGGGGCATAACTGGGTAATCCAATTGCTATTCACCCTTCTGAGTCAGCCCAAATGTTGGAACTGCCAGGATTTCTCAGGGCGTCTGAATGCTACAGGCTAATGAAGCAAGGGAATGCCTTCTTACTCCTTTATTTCTCCCCCCCCCCCCATCTTTTATATCAGTACAGGGAAGCAGACACGTGGCAGTGTCCATTAAGTCAAGAGGGATGTAGGGCTTTATGTCATTTGATTCTAGAATAGAAAGTAACTTACTGTACTGGCTGTAGGGCAAGAAATTCTATCTTAAGTCTTAAGAAACCTGCCTGCACAAGTTTCTTAAGTAGTTTTGGTTTCATTCAGTTACATTTAACAGAAGCTGTTAGGCTTCTTCATATAAAGAACACTTGCTAGGCACTGAGGAAAATGTAGAAATGATTTCTCCACACAGCCCCGACATCTGGATCTGTATTTGGAAATACCCACACTTTTGAATCAACTGATAAACTTTCCCCCTTTCTGTACCTAAGTTCCAGTCCCTGCAAGGCGGGAGCCAGAGCTTCTGGTTTGGCTCATTCACAAGGGCTGGCTTGTTTCACAGAGGGTCCAGCAGATGGGTAGTGGTGCTCTTTTGGCACCTGCCCTGTCCGGGCACTCTTCATCACATGTCCTCTGCCTCTCAGCCCACCCAAGATCTCTTCCCATGCACATTGGGGAAAATAGGTACCTTTTTTTCTCCGGCCTTAGTCTTAAGAAAGTAGGCAGTTTCTTAGTTAACTTTTCTGTTGTTCTTGAGTTGGTTTCTCAGTTATCCAACTGCATTTTTTTAAATCCTCACCTGAGGATATGTTTTCATTGATTTTGAGAGAGACAGAGACAGAGACAGAGACATTTGAGAGAGGAGCATCAATCCGATGCCTCCTGCATCCGTTCCAACTGGGGATTAAACTTGCAACCCAGGCACATTACCCTGAGGGGAAATTGAACCCGCTACCTTTTGGTGTAGGGATGAAGTTCTTGCCAACTGAGCCACGCAGCCCTGGGCATCCAACTGTATTTTCATGAGCAATCTCTCCTGGTCTCACCCCCTTCTTTATTTATTTTTCTTGTTTTAAGCTATTGTTTTACTGAATGTGGCACATAGATGCTAAATGAACATTGGTAATTCATCATGTACTCACCTACCGGACCTTTCCACTTCCTTCCAGGTCCTGGCTTAATTTCTAATTTATGGTGTTAAGTGCACTCAATGTATATTATTCCACTTTCTTTAAATAAGAGAAAAGGAAACTCCAGCTCTTTCTGTCCCAATAATGATTCTACTGGCTGTAGGTCTCTCCCGCCATCTTTTCTCTGCATCTCAGTGGCAGATAACTTTTTAGGAAGATGTTTCTAATGCTTCTCCAGATGTACCTCCTCTGTCCCTGGCTTTCTAGTCTGAGCCAGTTGACCCTGAGACTTCTCTTCCTGCCAGCGAAAACCCCTTCCCCCATCTATGACCCTGTGCGTGTTACTCGCCCTGGCTCAGCCCCAGAATCCACTCCTTTCAGACCACATCCTTTTTCCTGCCTTACTCATTTCCTGTCTCAGATACTTTGGATCCCTTGGTTCTGATTTTTCCGAGGGAGAGAGAACAAATTAAGAGAAGAGGAATAAATAGATAAGTCATCTTTTAAAATTGAACAGTTCTTGCCTCTGGTCTTGCATGCTCTCACATAGCTTGCCCCCCCCCCCCGGGATTTCTTATTTAAGAAAAACAAAAACCAGTTACTATCTCAGAATCAAGAGTTCATGAATGTTTTTAATCTTTTTCCCTTTGTGATTGTATGCCTGCCTTAGACTCTTCCTCTAGTCTTTGCCCTTCTCTGGTCTGTGGACCTCATGCTAGTCATTCGGTAACCATTTGCTGAATAAAGTTCACCCACTTCCTGTGAAAATCCTTCACTTACGGATAGCATAGAGCGTAAGCCAAAATAAAGTTAAAGTAAAAACAAAAGATGGGAAAAGGATGGTGGTTCCAGTTCTGGTAATACTGTTCTGTGTTAATATCTATTTGCCAAGAGGTATATGTCCTCCTCCTCTAGAGCTAGTCCAGTTTATATTAAAGTTCTCCCAGCTGTTCAGTGCCACTTAATCTCCAGACAGATTTGGTCCCATCCGCTAAAAGATTCTCTTCCAAAAATATACATTGACTGCGATGAGTGTAGGGAAGTGAGTCTTCATAAATGTTCATAAATAGTTTCATAAATAGTTTCTCTTTTATTCCTTTTATGCCATTTTGCAACTGGACGATGAAGATGATTTTCTGTGGTCAGGAGGTACTCACAAAAGTGGTTGTAGAGAGAGGCTTTTGTGTTTTCCGCCCCCATGGAAATGCAGGGTGAGGACTGGCTGCTTATGCAATCAGCTCTGGTGAGTCCTTTGTGCCAGTAGCAAAAATGACTCCACAGTGATTTAGCAACTTGTTTGATGGTGATATCAAAGCTGGCCTGCCCCTCGAGGCAGTCTGAACATATGTCGATTTTTGTTGTAAATATCTTTTATGGAATGGTTTAAACTACAATGTGAGTCCCCACTTTAAAAGACTGAATATGTTTTCTGTTAAAAATAGTGCCTGTTTAAAATAACTATTTATTCACAACTTAAATAGGTGCAGGTTTCATTTTAAGCAGTGACTTATTTTTAAATTTCAGTTTGAATTACTAGCTACATTAGATCACTGACTTGATATGTAAAAATATTCAGACACAGATCATCTTTAATTCAATTTACTGACATTTTGGGAATAGATAGGAAAATAATCAACCATTTATTTATCCAAGACAGAAGTTTTACAGATTCTGGACACTTTCCCCATCAATAATAAAAGTAGAATGTAATTGACATGGTCAAGAAATGGGCTGTTTTATAGTTAATCAATAATTATGCAATTTAAAATGGTTAGGTTTTGAAGATTAAAAGTATAGCAAGAAACATAGCATTAATTTAAATAATAAATTGTTGCTCTGTGATTCAGTGTAAGACCATCTTAGCCAGCATGATATACTTAATATTTTTTCTTCCCCTTCCAAATTATTTATAGTTAATGGAAAAGGGTGTGCTTTCTTATTCTTTGAGTCTCCAGATGATTTTTTTTTAGTTTAGATAAGTCCAAAAGAAGAGGACATTCTTTCTACATCTGCTAAATGATTGCTATTAAACAGGCATCGCCAGTGCTCTAAGAGGAATCCATGTGTTGAAAAGAGTCCCCATTGCTGTTATGATTTTCTTTAAAGCAAGTATCTGTTTCTTGAATGATTTTCTTCACAGTAAAAGGTATTGTACCTCCTCTTAAGAAAAGATGTGTTTTAGATGCCAACTCTTCTCCAGTGTGTTAGGAGGACCAGACCCTGAGTATTGAGATTGTTGGCAAGAAAGTGAGAGTTCGTGACTGCTTTGAGTTATTTTTAAAGTTTTAGTTGCATGGCTATTATGTCTCAAATACTATATAATTATCCTTAGTTAGTGATATCTTTAGCGTATTTGAAACCATCATGCATGACCTAAGTCCACACCAGCTATATTAAGACATTTCTAAACAATTAAAGCAAATGACACTTTAAATTAATAACAGTAATGTGAATCAAATACTTTTAAAATTAAGTCCACATTTCTAGGACTCCAGTAATCAGTATTAATCTGTTCCATCAGTTGATTTGTAGCAAAGTAGGGTGAGGAAAGCTTAGACAGTGGTTACAGGAAGGAAGCGAAGGGTATGTTTTCCAAGAACTAAAATTATCAGGAGGATTGATTTGCAAGGTATTATCCAGCCCATTTTATAGATAAGACAACTGAGGCTTAGTATTCTCCCTCCCTTCTCCCCCCCTTCGCCCCCATCCTTCAGCCATTTATCTAAATGATCCTGCAGCTGGTAACCAAATAAATAAATACAGCATCATTGCCTTTTCTTGTTGACACCTTGAAAATAATTAGGGAATTTACTACACATTCCTAGGTGTATATTTTTCTGGAGGGTAAATTGTTATAAATTCATCTCCCATGATTTTACCTTTAGCTATAAGAGGCTGGTTTCCTAATCTTTCAGATCTCAATATTGTAACCCTTCTATGGCCAAGTCAGGTCAGTTCCACTGTGTTGTACCTGCATTATCTTAAGCCTCATGGAAACCACATGAGACAGATTTTGTAGATAAGGAAACAGGCCTTGAGTAACTTGTCCAGGATTACAAACTATGATTTAAGCCTAGAGTCTTTGTGATCCTCAGATCTCAACTTCCATGTAGCCCAGCTTCTAAATGTAATCAGAGCCAAGTGTTTTTCTTATACTCGAATATTTGCTCTAACCTTGCAAGACAGGCAGTGATCCTCATTTTTAAAGATGGAAAACTAAGGCTCAGAGCAGGTACCAGTGCTCGAAGCTGCGCAGGTGATCCACAGTGGAGTCAGACTGTGAACCCAAGTCTGACCAGGTCCAGTGTTCTTCCCCTGTGCCCCTCTCCTTTCATCTCCTGCCATGGCGATGCCTCTCCCGTTGTTTGCATTCTCCTTTGAAACCATAGTGTCTGCCAGAGCACTGTGACAGGAGAATATGTGGGGCCTGCACCTTGGCATGGGATACACCCCCATTTAAGCAGGACTCTGAAAACCCTGCCTCACTGACACCGCGACGTCAGAGGTAGAGGTAGCTGCTATTCCTGTCCTGTTGGACGTCCCCCTGTGGTCCTGCAGATGCTGCTGCTGAGTGTGATCTGGCTGTGAGTTGCAGCCCCGCCTGACTGGGAAGCAGTTCCTGCAGCTGTTTGGAAATCCCCCACGGGCTCTGACTCCGTTGTCCTGAACTGCATGGGGGAAGGTGGCTGTTCGCCCCATTGATTCCCTCATAGCTGGGGGTGGCAGCTTGGAAAACATTCAACTGTTTACAATTCAGCTTATGTACACTTTAGCTGAGGAGTGAGAAGGGCTGCTCTCTTTGCCTGTGTCTGACAAGACAGCATGAAAGTCAGCTGTATGGTAATGGCTGCAGTGAGGAGGAGGAGGAGCCCTCTCTAACAGATGCCTCAACCAGCATCCCTCAGCCCGGATGCTTAAGATCCGAGAAGCATGTCTGCTCTCCAATCCTCTTAACCCAGACTCTCAAGGTCATTGTGCAGTGACACCGAGGGCGCGTCTGGGGCCACCGGGCTCAGCCTCCCTTTCACTCTGCTGGCTAGCTCACCCTTTGCTCAGTAAAGTTCCCTGTCACTTCCCTCTGTTACTTCCCTCTGCAGAGAGGTACTTCAGATTGGGCCGCTCTTGTTTGCAGAGCCAGGAAGGTGCCCTGAGGAGCAGAATGTGGGTGGCATGTGTGTGAGAGCCTGCTGTGTGTCCTCAGGGCAGGAACAGCTTGGCCCTTAGCAGGACTGAAAAACTAACAAACATTTGGCCTTGGTTCCTTCTGCCTTCTGGTACCTAGAGTCTTACAAATTTCCCACCACTAAGAGCTTCTGTGTGTTTCGAAGGTACTGTCTTCTGAACAAATTGCATCTATTCCTCTTTGATTCTAAAATGCAGTTAACTATGCGCACTTTTCCTCCTCTGGAAAACGAAGATGTTATATGAGGCCCTTCTAAGTCTAATCATCTGTGATCTCACACCCAGGATCCAAAATGATCCCTCTCCACCCCCAAGCCTCCCCCCTGAGCCTTCTGTCCCTCCTCTGGGAAGAACCTCTCTGCTTATCTCAGTGGCTCACTGTGAGGTGTGAATGACCGCAGGTGTATATTTGCATTTTAAAGAAGGTTGTTAACCAAATCAATCTCTTTAATTGATGGGCTCTGTCAGGATCCCAGGATAGAGCCCCACTCCTCCCTCCCTTTTCCCCTTATACTGCCCCCACTTCATTTACCTACCCTTCCCCTAGGGGCAGGGGGAGGACCGCCAACAGATCGGTGCTTGTGAAATAGTTTACCTCCCTCACTTGCAGAGTGACACTAACTAAAATCCTGAAGGGTGGCCCACAGACCTCTCCGCAAGGACTGCCGTGTGCCCTGGGCTTCCTGCACTGTGGTTCTGCCCTCTGCTCAGACCAGGCACTGCATCAGCTGCTCTCGGCCGCAGGGATGTGGTTTCCCTGGGGTCCCTTTGTAGGTGCTCCAGGCTCTCCCCAGAGTGCGGTCCTTCAGGAATCCTGCTGTCACCCTCCAGGCCTCATGTCTGGCCTGCTAAGCTGGGCATAGTGAGCAGGACTTTAGAGCCAGGATGGGGCCTGGAGAGGAGGCTGTATGGTACAGGTGGCCTTGTTTTCGCATTTGCCCAGCAGAATTTGCTGCAGGCAAATGACCCATGTTACTACCTACTCTGCTTCCTTGAATGCTTTAACGCCATTAGCTCTGGCTTACTCCCGCTATAGCCACGCAAGGCTAGTTAGAAGCCTTGCTGAGTAAAATACTCTCTCTCCTCTTGTCTAGAGAAAGGAGGGAACGTGTTGGTTCAGCTGAGGGGGTGGAAGGAGAAGCTGTGCTTGCCCCCCCATTTCCTCTGGAGTCAGGTCTTCAAGGCAAATAGAATGAGCAGCAGGCCATCTGAAATAGCCACAGTAGATATTAGTACTAAACGTATTCCAGAATAACTGCTGCTGCTGATGTCTTATCTGTGCATGTAAAGAACATCAGAACTGGTTCTGAAGTAGTCCCGGTTTTGCATAGCTGGGGCCAGCATGACCTCTGTCTGCAGAGGGCAGGAGAGCTCAGCCTCTCAGGACATCTATCTACCAGTGGCCCTGCGGGCCTGGCCATTTATATAGGCAACTCCTGGCCTCTGCCCCTAGAGGTCATTGTGCCTTTCCAAGAGCCTGGAGCTGGTGTAAATGTTTCCCTGCCTTAACAGAAAGAAGTGGGCCAAGGAGTAGCTCTTAGGCTTCTTTATAGCCAGGTACCCAGAAATGCCACTCTTATAGACAGGCACCAGCCTAGCTGCTCCCAAATCATTATAGCCTTGGGAGTAATTTTATAAATCTCAGTTGCTGGCAAGTTGCTTGTTTTGAGACTAGGGAGACCTGTTGAAACCATGGTTTCACATATTCTAGTTTAACAGACATTAAGGGCCTGTCATATAGTGGACATTGCATTAGCCCCTGGAGTTACAGAGGTGACTAGCATATAGCCCCTGCCTGAAGAAATGTGCGCTGCCTAGTGAAGGGGACCAACCCCGAAGCAGATCATTTCACAGACAAGGCCATTGTGGGCCTTCCCACTTCATCCCGCCCCTGTTAGGGCTGTTTCTGCCAGAGCCTGAGTGAGACCAGAACTGAGAGCCACCCGAAAGGTGGAGACATTATGTAACGACTGCTCCAGACGTACTGTTCTGTTCATTCTGGTCTGAATACTTGGCCCTTACGGTCAGTTTCAATAAAAGGCTAGATTCTACCTTCCCCCAGCACCAGCACCAGCACCAGTGAAGGTTGGTTTTACTCCCTCCCACAGCCTCCTGGACTCGTGGTGTCCTGGCCTTCCCCTTTCAGAATTCAGGTGCCTAACTCTTTTTTTAAAAATATATTTTATTGATTTTTTTACAGAGAGAAAGGGAGAGGGATAGAGAGTGAGAAACATCGATCAGCTGCCTCCTGCACACCTCCCACTGGGAGTGTGCCCACAACCAAGGTACATGCCCTTGACTGGAATCAAACCTGGGACCTTTCAGTCCTCAGGCTGACACTCTATCCACTGAGCCACACTGGTTAGGGCAGGTGCCTAACTCTTTACAAAAGTATTTGAGACCCCTGGGAATCCCTTGCAGCCTAGGGCTGATCAGAGAATTGAGAAAGGACAAATTCCAAACGGTAGAGTATTGCTTTGTCTCAGTCTTTTATCTGGCCTCCGGGCCAGCAGGGCAGGTTTCTGCAAGTTTCTCTATTAAGCTGCTTTTCCCCAAGCAGGCCGCAGAGCAGTCTGGGAGAGCGGAGAAGCAGATTAAATTAATCGCAGTGTGCTGAGCCTGGCAGGGGTGAGGTTGTGTTTTGTCATTCCAGAAATAGCCCAAACTCCTTTGTTATTAAAGAGATGAGGAGGTATTTGCTACAGAATGAATGTGGAGCGAAGCAGTGTCTGCACACCTGTGTCTTCATGCAGCATGCTCTCCTGCCCCTTGGATTCTGTCTCTCCTGTAACCCGCCCCGTGATAACGGGAGTGATAGTTTCTAATGTTACGATGAAAGGCTATCTCCATTTGTTGGCTCCCTGGCCTCTGAGCTGGGGAATGTATCTTTCACCACTGTATTTGGCATGAGGGAAGAATCTGACCTCAAAAGAGTTGTCCCACCTTACAGTGTATATTAATAGACACAGATCTGAGAGGCAGGAGGGAAGGGATGAGGGGGAAGAGGAGGAGTCCAGCAAAGATAGAGAGGTCCCGTGACAAGGATCAGAGGCTGTTTGGTGGTGAGTAGCAGTGAAAAGAGCAGGAGGTGGGAGTGATCCCAGAATTCAGAGAAGAATGGATTCATAAACTAAATGAACTATAAACTAAAACATGGAAGCTACTAATTTCCCTCCACCTATTCTCTTAATATAATAAAAATCTTATCAACCTGATCTCTTAGACCAGTACATTAATATGTTTGCAGTAACTGGGTAGACTTTAAAATATACAGGCCAAGAAGACCTTGGATGATGATGAACTTGAATGCTTTTTATATACAAGAAACAGTTGGAAGAGCAGAGGGAGTTTGGCCTGGAGGAGAGAAGTATTCTGGGTCATGAGTGACATTCTTCATGACACCTGAGCATTTCCTAGTGTGCTAGCATTGCACTGCTATTGATTTGTTATCTCATTTAGTCCTCACAGCGACACAGTGAGGTAAGTATTGTTATTGTCCTTATTTTCCGCCAATGAAACTGAGGCTTAAAGAACAATGAGGACTTGCCACTGACACTTCATGATAGAGAGACCAGCCTCTAAGACAGGTCCCAGCCCCTGTTTCTGCCCATTACACAACTAGGATTAGCCTTGTTCTGTGTGATCTTAAGGAACACAGCCAGGATAAGTGGGCAGAAATTCACAGCAGATAGATTTTGGGCTCATTATACGGAAGAACTTTTCATTAAACTTCCCAAGGTGGGAACAAACTACTTCAGAGATAGTGAGCTCCTTTGTCACAAGATATCTAATATAATAAAAGAGAAACATGCAAATTGACCATTACCACCAGCCAATCAGAGCGGCTGTATGCAAATTAACCCAGCCAAGATGGAGGCCAACAGCCATGGAGCTAGAGCAAACCAAAGGCTTCTGTTGCAACTGCCTGCCTAGGCTGGCTGAGCCTCTGCTCA
>PVJC01050122.1:0-11914 GCA_004026665.1 Murina feae
GAACCAGTCAACAGCCAAATCTGTGGCTTCTGCGCAGATCCATCCCACAACTCTATCCTCCCCACCTCAGGCTCTTCTTCAGGCCACCCATGCTTACAGATTGGACGCCCCACTAATTCCTAACTAGCTCCCCAGAAAGCACTCATTCTCTTCCCAAGTCATCCATCACAATGCCAGAATTGTCCTTCTTAAGCATATCATTGATCATGCTATCTGCTTGCTGCCAAAACCCAAGAACATGTTTAGTATGACTCCAGTTCACTCATTAGCAATTCTGTGTTTCTTGTCCCTTCCTCCACACCAACCCTCCATTCCACCTAGACCAGTGGTTCTCAACCATCTGGCCCTTTAAATACAGTTCCTCATGTTGTGACCCAACCATAAAATTATTTTCGTTGCTACTTCTTAACTGTAATGTTGCTACTGTTATGAATTGTAATGTAAATATCTGATATGCAGGATGGTCCTAGGCGACCCCTATGAAAGGGTCATTCAACTGCCAAAGGCACGACCCACAGGTTGAGAACTGCTGACCTAGACTATACCCCTGCTCTCATATATATTCTGAAATCTCCATCCCATCATGAGATTGAAATGGTGTCATTCCCCCACATGCCTACCTGTCAAGGTGTTAACCACTTATCAAGATCCTGTTTAACCTCTTCCATTAGAGCTCCTCAATATCTAGCTGTTCATTAATCTCTTGACCCATTTCTCCACACTTTGTTTCCCAATGCATATTACTTGTACTTATTTCACAGCATTTAATTTTTGAATCATAATTACTGTAGCGGTTCTCAAATCAGGGCCCCCAAAACAGTGGCATCAGCTTCCTCCGGGAACTTGATAGATAGGCAAATTCTTCACCCAGCCCAGACACCCCAAGTAAGCCCAGCATCCTGTGTTCTGAGGAGTCCTCCAGGGGATTCTGATGCACTGTGGAGTGTGAGAACCACTGCACTAGACCTTAAATACTCCCCCAGACAGTAATTTAAAGAGGACTAGGGTTAATTCAGCCTAGCTCCAGAGCAGGATCTGAAACAGAGAAGAGCACTAGTGGGATATCTGGAAATAACCTGCCCAGAGTCACACTATGTTAGTGGCAGAGACAAAAACCAGAACATGGGTTATCCCTAATAGCACACTAGCGTTTTTCCCCAGCATGTCCACAGTTCCCAATAGTGAATTTAGACCATTTAAATTCATGCATAAGCCCCTTTGTGGAGTAGTTAGTGCGCTTAAATTACCTAATATGACAGATTGTACAGTAAACAAGTCAGATCATTTTCCATCTGTAACTTCAAAAAGGATGAATTAGTTACGCTGGCCCGGAAGGCTGACTCAGAGAAGCCCTGTGTGTATGAAGATATCTAGCTGTTCATTAATTTCATTTTTCATAGCTCATTTGTAAAACAATAAATAACTGATAGATAAGTGTAACTATCACTGACCCTTAAAATGTGAAATCTAAGGAAACTTTGAAGGGAAAGAAAAAAGGCTCAGGCAACTAAATGTAGGTAACACTCACCTAGACAAGCAAATCGTCCTGTTGCTATGTAATCAGCATTGGCAGGAAAGTGGTTTAGACAAGATCAAAGTGGTCTGGTTAAAATGCTGTGGGATGCAACACAGGCTGAGAGGATGAGGCTGTGCTCAGTGAATCAAGATCACTTAAACATCTTCTGCTAATGTAATTCTAAGTCATCTTTGCAGCATCAAGCAGTGGATCTATACTTTGAAGGAATCCAAGCCACTGTTTAGGGAAATAATGTCCCCTGAGTCCCAGGCTATGAGAAGGCTCCAGAGAGATTGGTGAGCCCAGAGGCTAATTTAGGGCTTAAAGATGATCAGCTGAATGGTCATCGTCCTCCTGGCCTCAGAGCTATCGCTCTTCTGCTCCAGATCAGCTCTGGGACGGTGGTGAGGAGGAATCCAAGACCAAAGAACCCAGGCCTTATCTGAAGCAATACCTGTCCCTCCTGCCCAGACCCAGCTTTGTTTGTTTGCCATTACAAAGAAGAAAAAGTGTACTCCTTTCCGATGATTCCTTTTTATCAAACTATGGTCATTTGAAATTATGCACAAATTTCCTAGCTTCCCTGAGTCCTTTTCTTAGACAATCAGGATGTAAAGAAACTTTTATGCCCTAGCCAGTTTGGCTCAGCGGCTAGAGCATCAGCCTGGGGACTGACGGGTCCCTGCTTCAATCCAATCTATGTATCTCTCTCATCGACACTTCTCTCTGTGTGTCTCTCTCCCTCCCTTCCACGCACTCAAAGAATTAATGGGAAAATATCCTCTGATGAGGATTAACCAAAAAAGAAACTTCTGCATAGAAATAATCAGAGTAAGGGTCTAAGACAGCGAATTAAGGGGAAGCAGTGTTTGCAACCCCAAAATATGCCTTTGCGATATTGGTTATTTTTAAGAAACAGAAGACGCAGAAAGAAACTTTGACCTTCCCTAAAAGAGTTTAGATAGAGAACCTGTTCCAGGAAGGAAGATATCACCGTTGGTAAATGTAGTTTACTATGAACTAGTATGTGACAGACAGGGAGGACCAGCAAGGCCCCTTTGACTAAAGTCCTCTGATGTCCCTTATTAAAGGTGGCTCAACAAACATTTCTTTACCAAATATTTGCTTTCCTATCTCCACATGAATTGCCTACCTGCCCTTTGAGTTTCAAACACAATCCCTCCCTTCTCCTGAGTTCAAGATGACATAGAAGCTTTAACTCTGCCATCTGTCCTCGAGTCTCATGATTTTATGGAGCTCCCATATGTACATGCTTAATGAACTTTAAGATATTTTCTCTATTAATCTATCTCATGTTAGTATAAAATTATTTTTTTCTCCTCCACAGAATAAACAATTAGAGAATAAAATCCATCAGGAAAAACAATGTTCTAATTATAGTCAATTAAGTACTTATTCTTTATGCTTAATTTGTGCTTAATTACTATGTAATGCAATAATGACTTCTCAACATGTCCTAAATTAATACTGGTATCCTTTATTTAATTGCAACAGTAAACCTTTCAGGCCTGTCTCGCCAGATCTCAAGGTCTAGCTCTGGGCATATTACCCAGTTCTCCTGGGAGCTGACCAATAGGCCAAGTTTACTTAGCATCTTATATAGTCAGCCATGCTAGAATGGGCCTCATCCTCTCTTTAGGAGGATTGGGGCCTCAATGGGTCATCATAGTACTAGGGCTGCCTGGGTCACCCAATACACACTAAGCCACTAACCAACACCTGACCCACAAGCATCTTTCTGGCCCAAATGGCCAGGTCATCTGGTCACTGAGTGTAATTGTCTGCCCACAACTTCAACAACAACATGAAAAGGGACTTGCCTGCAACTACAATCCCTCTCTCCAGTATTTCTGTGTGTGAGAAACAGCATAAAAACAAGAACACCTAAAAGCACAGGATTTTAGAACAGAATTGATTAATGAAATACAAAAGAAAATCTATAACATTAAAGAAAGTAAAGGGAACTAAATATTTTTAGTATATTTTCCCTTTATTTTAAGACAGCTCAATAAGCCCAGTAGGATTTCCTACAGGTTATACTTGTAGATGTTTTAAAAATAGGTGAAATGTAAGTTTACATACAATTTATTTTATTATATTCTTTAGTAGAGGAAAAAAACTGCACAGGGAAGATTTGTTTTAGAAAACAGAAAGTATGGAAGACTGACATGGGGGTTCCAAGTTACCACTCTCCCAGTGCTATGAATAAGAAGAGTACACTGAGAAGCATTTTCAAAGTTTCTACTTAATTTAAGGAAAATCTGAAGGGGGGAGGGGAGAAAAGAAGGCCAAAAATTATTCCAAAACCCTCGTATGTTATTACACTTCCTAAGATGTTTAATGAAGACAGATGAAATATAAATCTCACTATAGGTGATCTCAGCAATAATTAAAAGCACTTAGTGCAAACTCAGTTCACAATACAGGCAAAATGTCTTTGATAGTCTCTTACTCAAAAAATAACTTAAACAGTTATATTTTAACTTGACTCCTGCAAAAGAATAAGTAAAGAAAAGCATACTTGAATCCTAAGTGATAACTTGCTTTTCATTGTCCCAAATAAAGGCATAAATAGAATATTTTTTTAAAAAGAAGAGGGAAGGATTTTTAAAAACTATGAACAGTTTTCTAACATTTTAGACAGCAGATGTTTGTGTTTGAATAAAATCTTTAAAAATCCAAATGTAATTAAATAACATAGTATTGGGTTATAACCCAAATTATGAAATAGATGTTCATGAGTCCATATGGATATGTAAATCATTGAATAAATAAGTAAATGGAGGTAAAAAACCAAAGCTCCCATGCAGAAGCATTTCAATAATTTATGCAGCTATGCATCCCTCTCTATGAGATAAAGCATAAATCTTATCTCAATAGCATGCGCTGCCCATAGTGACTTCTTTCCAAACAGCACAGTATTGAGAGGGGGAATAAAACATAACTCCACAATGGAGAAACCTTGAAAACACTGCCCCAGCTGCCTTGGCCTATGTAACTCAGTGGTTCGAGCATCAGCCTGCACACTAGAGGGCCACAGATTTGATTTTCATCCCTAGTGTCTCTCTCTCTCTTCCTTTTCCCTCTCTCTCTCTCTCTCTCTCTCTCTCTCTCTCTCTCTCTCGCTCTCTCTCTCTCTCCCCTTCCCCCCTCTCTTTAAAAATCAATGGATATCCGCAGTGAGGATTAAAAAAAAACATCAAAATGCTACCCCAGCTAAGTGATCCAAGTCAACATTCAACATCAATAGTGATAAGTCATGTTCATAGCAGGTACCCTGGGTATGATCTGATGAAAATGGTAGTCTTCCTCTCAAGTCTAATCATGAGAAAAACATAAACTACTTCACACTTTTCTGTAACTCTACACCCAAAAAAGTTTATTTTTAGAAAGGCCCAATTATGTGTTTGTTTAATGAGATGCTCCTGCCGAAAGTGAAGTTTAGAGAAGCTTCAGAATTCTGGTCTCTACACCCCTGGTCCCAGCCTCTGCTCCAGTCCTAGCCTGCCCCTGAAAGACAGAGCAATTTGAAAACCACTGTCAAGAAAAACTGGAGCATGTTATCATTACAAAATACAAGCCCACTGCATGCGGCCTGGCAGGACTCAGATGCGTGACAGTCCTGCCTTTAGCTGACTGTGTTAGACCATGAGCTCTAGGCAGGCAAAACCACACCTTGTCTGTCACTGGGGGTTAGGGAAAGCCAGGGGAAGGTCAAGGGAGGGAGGAAAAAAGGAGACATATGTAATACTCTTTGTAATACTTTAAGCAATAAAACAAAATAAAAAACCAAACAAACAAACAACAACAACAAAAGACCTTGAATGCACTACCACAGTGTGAGCACTGTTGGCACCACCAGACTCTGCTGGACAATTCCTCCAGCACTGGCCTCAGCAGAGATTGTTGCAAACACAGGACGACAGCTCTCACTGCCAAACTATTGGCTTCCTTGCCACAGACCTGTGAAACTCACTTCGCCATTAGTCAGGCCCATTCCATGTCTTCTAGTGAGATCAGACAGGTAAACATTTCCAACACGCATGTCTGGCTTCCTGGTGTTGTACAGAGTGATGCACACACCCCTGACCCCGATCATCCCGCCCAAACCCGCCCCTGGATAGAACTCACAAAACAGAAGGAAACAGGAGTCTTCTAAAACCAATCAGTTTTGTTTCACATTACTCTCATGTTTAATTGACACATTCTATCACAGATTACTCACCCACAAAACAAAGAGGTGCAGCTGAATCAAGTCCTTGTAAGCTCTCTGGAAATGAAAGGTGGCGAATGCATATGAAAAGCTACAGATTTTACTTCCCTTGTTCCAAATGGCAGTACTATCTCAGCAATGAATCACTGTCATGAGCGTGGTGACATCTGTGAGGTCTGGAAAGAATGATTAGAAAAACAGATGAATCACTTGGGAACCCAGGGTTCACACGAACATCATATACTTATATTATAAGTTGGAGAGGTATTCATTTAACAAGTGAGCACTACTATGTCCAGGCAAGTCCTGCTCTTGTGGACCTAATGTTCTCATGTAAAAAAACTCAGTATTTAAGAAAACAAGACACAAGGGGAATTTGGATGATAAATGCTGGGATGAAAATAACATACTGTAAACGGCTAGAATGAATAGGGCTGTGGGCAAAGCTATGTAGACTGAGTGGGGAAGCAGACTTGATGACCAGGGAAAGTCTTTCCAGGGAGGTAACACTTGGTCTTTTTGTCAAAGACCCAAATCTCAAAAAACATGGCAGCCATGCAGAAACTTAGGAGAAGCGTGTTTCAGGGAAGAGGAAATAGCACAATACAAAGGCTCTAAGATGGAACCAAGTCTGGGGTTTTCCAGAAGCAGAACCCTCCTGAAAATCCCCAGAGATGGGCAACTATCATTCAAAAAATAAACCACGCACACCCAAATCCCCTGCTAGTGTCCAAGTACTACAGAGAGCTTAGGTAGGACCCTAGGCTCCAGTAGAAGGGAGCTCAGGAAATCAGGCCCTGGCATGAGGAACAAGTTCACGAGGCAAAGAGTTGGGCTCTGAATGCTAAGTTTCTCAGGATGAGAATTTGAGGCCAAATGTACAAATCAAGGCTTCCATGCACTCTGGTCAGGGCCCAGCAGCTCAACTAAACAGGGTACATGTGGCACCAGAGCTGGACGGCAAGGGCCCACGGAGCAATCACCAAGTGCATGGGACAATCGTGAAAATTCCAAGGGAACTTACAAAATATTACATTGAGTCTTCCCCACCCTGAGAATCCTAGTTTAGTAGTGTGGACCCTAAGAAGGAAGATATCTACTACTATGGGCTTCTGCTGGCTAACTGGGCTCAAATTTTAAAAACAGTTGGGACTCTCACGCAAACTGCACTTCAGGGAGACAACTGCAATGAACTGCCTGCCTGCACTGTTTCTGCCATCTGAGCCAGTAAAGGAGTTCCTGGAATTGTGCTTCAACCAATAGGACTGAGGCTTTTCCCTAGCTAATCTGAGCTGCACAGCTATAGCTCCATCAGCATTTCACTGACCAATCAGAGAGGCTCCATCCTGACCAATCAAGACACTGCCTTGTGGACCATAAAACTATAATAATGTGGAGTCCTCATCAGCATAAGCACAGACCAATCAGGGACCAGGAGCAAGGACTTCTCAACTATATTAGTCAGTTCCCCTTGACTCAGGAAGCACAATTTCTCTTTCTACTGAAGAAGGCATTCCCCCAGCTGAAGCTGAAACACTGAAGATGTCTTGCTGGTCCAGAACAGGCAGAGTGGGGCAGTGAGGCAGAGCTGGGTGGAGTAAAGCTATCTAGCCTGAGAGAGTCCTTGCCCAAGGCCACTTCATGGCTATGCTGTTCCAGAGCCATGCTGTTTCATAATTAAGCTGCAATACTATTGAGCTGTTTGTTCCACAGCTGTGCTGTTCTCACAGCCATACTATATCACAATTGAATTGTTTGTACTGATTAAAGTTTCCTTCTTCACCACATCCCAAATTGGAGATTCCTGTTGGCATTGAATTGGCACCAACAATCATCATTTGATAGTAAGTATGTGACAGATCTAGGAATCTAAATTTGAAGAAGTTCTCAAGTGATTTTGCTTAGCCAGACCTTAGAATTACTGTGATTGGAGTAGGGGAGAGGGAAAGTTTTTCAGGTAGAGTCAGAATAATCCTATCTCTATAAAATACTATAATCAAAGATTAAATTGAATGCAGTTGAAATCTGAAATGTTTGAAACCAATCTGGACAAGCTAATAAAAAAAGACAGATAAAAATGCATAACTCAGTGTATTCCTTTTCTCCCAACCATATCCCCAAATTCAGAACCACTATGACAGCTGAAAGAGAAGAATTAAATCTCATTTGTCACAATGAGAAAGGATGGAGTAAAGAAACTCTGATGTCACATAGGTCAATGCCAATGGTGTGCTGATAAATGCTTACCTAGCTAGGGGCTGGAGAGAAGCCCTAATGGTAGAGTTTGCCAATTCCCATGGCATAAATATTCCCACCATCACTGCTTTTAAGCTCTCAGCATGATGTCACTTAATTTTAGTTTGAGAAAAGATATGCACTAGCTATAGTACTTTTACCATATAAAACAACAGATGTAAATAAATTCAAGAGCATAGATACCAGTAAATTTAGTAAAAATAATTAGTAAGTGATGACTTGTGGTACACAGTCCCTCCTCCCTGACAGCCAGCCCTAATCAGGACTATGTGAGATGGCCCGATAGGCCCTGATGACTGGCCAGGCCAAGGGACCCCACCCATGCATGAATTTGTCCACTGGGTCTCTAGTAAATAAATAAAAACAGGAAAAAAATCAAATTTCCTAGCTAATATCAAAACATGCACCTGAAAATATAGTAATTCTCAAAGGCATAGAGTTAGTTCATTCTCTCTAGTTGTAACCAGCTTTGTTGCCAGAAATCTTTCTACTGATTCTCATCCCTGGGGTCTCATGGAATCCCACTGTCACCCAAGAATTCCTCCTGGGAAAAATGCATGTATCATTCCTCTATATTCCCATAGGAACACAGCTCCCTGTCTACTCTAGTATTAATTCCAATTTGCTTTATTTACTGATATTGCTCCTGCTGGATTTGAGGTAGAGAGGGGAGGGTGGTATATGAAAGAGGGGAACCAAACATTAGCTTACTTGTCACAGACCACATGGTGCTAGAGAACTCAGTACATAAATCCAAGATCTCTGGCTCCTAGGCTGAGGCCCGTAGTCATCATTCCTCCCAGGCAGGACCTGCGGGGCCCAATGGTACCTTACAAGACTCACAGACCTTCTTTGGCTAGTCACTGCCCCGCGACCCTGCATTTCCAGACAAGGCAGATTTGGGTTGGGATTGGGGTAAGGTGAAAGTTAGATTAGAGTCCTGCTCCATATTCCCAGCTTTGAAATATTTAGCATCTACAATATCCTAATAGATGGGTTTTCCCCTTAGGATAATAGGATTCTGGCTGGATTTCCCTCTCTCCCCTCCCCTCCTTTTTTAAAAAAATCTTTTTGACATCACAATCATATTAACACCAAAAACATATTTATCCTCAAATCCCGCACCCTTATCTTAGCTTATATGCTTTTATTACAAAGTGGGAATAAGGGTGAGATTTGAAAAACAATATCTAAGTTTCATCTTTAAATTATTTTTTCTTCTAATTTTAGGCCCTTTTATCAAATTTACCACCTTGGGTTCTGCATATTGATACCATCACTCAGCTCCAAAGCCTGGATCCTGCATCCCAGTCCATTGCTACCTCCCCAATTGCTTCGTTTCAAAGGACTCCATTATCAGAACTTGGGTAGAGAACACTGCAGAAAAAGGACAATGAAATGAGTACAGCTGCTAATCAAAATGCCACAGACTGCCAAGTCCACATCTACATATCTATTTGAAAGAATAAACAGGACAGCAGAACAAATAAATAAGTAAAACATTAGCCATAAAAAACATGCTTTTCTGGAAATGTCTATATATTTTGAATGAAATGAATTGCACCATCTTCTTTTATCCATCAATGCCCTCTTTCATTCAGCTCACACCTATTGTGCACTGCAATGGATACAGCAGTCCCAGAAATGACAAAAACACAGTCTGTGACCTCAAGAACCTCGTCCTCTCACAGGGAAGATGGATGACAAACAAAATAATTGCAAACCCAGTGCTTCTAATTTCATGCCGTATATGAAATTCATTAATATAAAAGTGATGCAAACAAACAGACTCGATTGTTATGAAAGATCCCAAGCAGAGGCTAAGAGTTTCCTGGTATCTCCTTGTCCCTAGGCTCTGTTGATTAGCAATGGTTTTAAGCAACATGAAGATCACTTCTGGATAAACCAAATGGAAGGTTATTTTCAACCTCTTTGGCATGTCAAAGGGTATTGCTAATAAGCAACACATGGATCCTGAATTAACAAATTAGAGACAGCTGAGTAGACAATTTCCACTAATGAGGGGCAGAGGATGCCCAGAGAATACTACTTGCCAGCCATAACCCATGTGGAACCACCACCATGCCCTGGCAGTGAGTAGCGCAGTACCTCCTAGCAGGCTCTCCGACATCTGCAGGGAGCACATGCCACCAGAATGAGCTTCAGCACAGGCCTCCTCACTAGCCCACTGGGACCTCGCATCCTAGGATTCAGCTCCAAGACCCCACAGTGAGTGCAAGCCAAGGAGAACCCTATGACCCAGTTCTGACGTGGATGCCAGAACCATGCTGATAGCCTGACCCAGAGCCATCAGGTGCCTGCTCCACCCTGAACCCTGGGACCTGATGCCAGGGTGACCTGGAGCAACCCAGAGCACACCCCACTCTGAGCCCCAGGAGAACAGGGACTGTGAAAACCAGAGAAGCTGATGCCCACTCTACTCCAGCCCCCTGAACAGTCCTTCTGGGGTGACTCAGAGCAATCTATGCCCACTTCACCCAGGCCTAGGAGTGGTGACCCAGAGCAACCCAGTGCTCACATCACTCAGGACCACAGAGGAGTTGTGACTCTGTGACCCAGAGCAACCTGCACTCATTCCACCTCAGCCCCCAGGACAGTCCTGCCAAGGCTGTCTAGA
Organism: Murina feae; assembly: GCA_004026665.1. Taxonomy (NCBI): domain Eukaryota; kingdom Metazoa; phylum Chordata; class Mammalia; order Chiroptera; family Vespertilionidae; genus Murina; species Murina feae. The sequence continues at coordinate 10,645 of PVJC01050122.1, forward strand.
GCAACCCAACACGCACTTCACTCAGGGTGAAAGAAGAGCACAGACAGCGACCCAGGGCAACCCACCCCCACATACACACACTGAGGAGAGGTATATGGAATAACCCAGTGCATGTCTCACTCCAGACTATAAGAAAGTGAGGACTGTGTGACCCAGAGCAATCTGCACCTGCTTCTCCCCAGACCCTGGGATAGTCCTGCAGGGGCTACCTAAAGCAACCCAGCACACACCATACTCTGGGCCACAGGAGAGCACTTCTGGGGCTACCGGGAGCAAGCCAGCATGCCCAACCAGGGGCCACAGGATTGCACTGCAAGTGCACTGCCAGAGGGACCTAAGGTGCCACTCTGCCACCTGTACAGCAAATTGCATGCCAGAGAACTCTGGGTCCTCACAGGGAGTCACACACCAGAGGAACTGTGCATATGCTCCCACCATCTCGAGCATCTTAAGCAAATGACTGAGGGACCAGATTCATGGGAGAAAAGGATACAACTCAGAATAGAGACAATAAAGGCATGAGGCTTCAGGCAGACCCAATCTCTGGGCTAAGGATTTTCCAGACTGATAAGGTCTTCAACCTCTCAAACCCCAAGCAGGGTGCCAAGGGCCAGAAAGAGACAGTAAAAATGGGGAGACAAAGAAATAACCCCCAAAATAAAAAAAGGAGGAAGCAGCAGAAAAGGAACTAAATGAAACAGAGGCATACAATATGTCAGAAAAAGAATACAGAGTAAGGGTTATACAGTTCATAAACCAGATGGATGAGAAAATCAACAACTTATGTAAGAATGAAGAGGAAATTAACAATGATATAGTTACAATAAAAAACACGATGGAGCCCTAACCAGTTTGGCTCAGTGGATAGAGTGTCGGCCTGCAGACTGAAATGTCCCAGGTTCAATTCTGGTCAACGGCATGTATATTGGTTGTGGGCACATCCCCAGTAGGAAGTGTGCAGGAGGCAGCTGATTAATGTTTCTCTCCCATTGATGTTTCTAACTCTCTATCCCTCTCCCTTCCTCTCTGTAAAAAATCAATAAAATATATTTTTAAAAATTTTAAAAAATGATGGAAAGTTTCAACAGTAGACTAGAAGAAGCAAAGGACAGAATTAGTGGGTTAGAAGACAGGGCAGAAAAGCAAAAAAAAAAAAAAAAAAAAAAAAAAAAAAAAAAAAAAAAAAAAAAAAAAAAAAAAAAAAAAAAAAAAAAAAAAAAAAAAAAAAAAAAAAAAAAAAAAAAAAAAAAAAAAAAAAAAAAAAAAAAAA
>PVJC01050123.1:0-11909 GCA_004026665.1 Murina feae
GTAAGGCCCAGCTGGGCCCTGAGAGGGCATCTGACCTTGAACTCTTCATCATTCAGTGCAGGATGTAAAAGGAGATACACCCAGATCACTAACTGGATGTACATAACATTTCCAAAGCCAGCCCACTGGCTGATGAGACAAAACAGCATTTCACAACCTGGGCCACCTATTGACTCACATGTAATGTCAGCCCAACAGTCCAATTTGCTGTCAGCTCGTCACTTGGCTGTCTTTCTTTCCTCTAGGAAAATGAGGTAAGGGGTATGCAAAGTGATACATTTACCCAAGTCAGGGGCAGCAGAGAGTCTAGAAATAAAAGGCAAATATTTGAAAGACCTGTCCAGACAGGGCTCTTCCAAAGAGCAAACCAGTATCTCAATGTTGAGGAGAAGTTGAGTCCAACACTGTGCACACGCATCAACTTTAGCAAGTCAGCACTGTCCGTCCAGGAGAGCTCGGCGTTCAGACTGGCTCCTTTACCATCATCACTCAAGAGCCTGCAAGTCTCAAGGTCTCGCTGACACAAAAGCTTGATACAGCTGACTAACAAAAGGAGCAGTTTTGGAGAAGATAGAGGAACAGAGGGGAACAGCCCGAGCAACGGAGACCAAGTCTTCTCGCAATTTTCCGTGTAAAACTAGATCCCTGATTTTTGAGGAGGTTGAAGAGGCTCCAAATTTCCGGAGAACTCTGATTTTACATTCTCCCAAAGCTAGGCAAGAAGAGGCCAAGGACTCCAGTCAGTCACTTTGAGGTGTTTGTGTGCTGCAAAAAGAAGCCAATCCCATACACAACTCCTCTGACCCCAACAAGGAAGTGAGAGAAAGAGGAAGACAAGTGACTGCAGGCCGCCCAGGGGAGCAGGCAGGTCTTAGTCTCTCCCTGCACAGAATCTCCTTCATGCTGGGGGCACCCAGACCAGCCAACCCTGCTCTCAAGACACTACGAGGAGCTGACACTGCACACAAGAGGGCCTTCCCTATCGAGTCTCTTTGTTATTTAATTCTTTTTTTAAAAATATTTTTTTATTGATTTTTTACAGAGAGGAAGGGAGAGAGATAGTCAGAAACATCGATGAGAGAGAAACATCAATCAGCTGCCTCCTGTACACACCCCCCACTGGGAATGTGCCCGCAACCAAGGTACATACCCTTGACCGGAATGGAACCTGGGACCTTTCAGTCCACAGGCCGACGCTCTATCCACTGAGCCAGACCAGTCAGGGCTATTATTTAATTCTTTTTATTTCCCCCAGAACCTGAGAGCAAGATAGTTTTTTTTTTTAAACAAATAATATTGTGTAAAAATAATTTTTAAAAAAAGCCCAGCCAAGAAAGGCCAAATAGATAGAATTATGTTTATTAAATGTGTACTTCCCTTGGATATTGAATTTCATGGCTCTGGTGAAGGCTCTGTCTCCTTAGACATTTCATGTAAAAGTAATGTAAATTCTTCCTTGGCTTTTATCCACAGATGGGATACAGATGAAGGCTTTTGGTTATTTATATTGCAAATACTAGTGTAAGTAAAGACATCCTTTTGTTTGCTAGAAATAAAGGCATGTCCACTCCCTGGTTGACAGGTGTTCTATGTGAAATGTTCCTAAATAGCTAACCAGTTCTCTCTTAGCTAACAGAAGTCTGGCTGATTTTAAGGACTTGATCACCAAAGACTATCGCCCTTGGCACAGAGCCTCTGGGGAGGTCGGCATGATCTCATATAATTTTTTCTGAGTGTGGTACGCTGGCGCTGTGGGACACAATGTTCAGACACACTCTTTTTATTAAGTTTATCTTAACATGCATAAGCACACCAAATCCATAAGTCTGAATATGTTAAGCAGTTTAAGATCAAATTAAAATAAATGAGTTGACTTAGAATAAATTAGAGGACAAGTATGTTTCGTAACATGTGGTAACATGATATGGTAAAAACTATGCCTGAAGTTTCAGTAACACTGGTCCACTTCAAAAAAAAGTTCAGCCAAAATTCAGAAAACTCTGGTCCTAAAGGCTGACTTCCTTCACCCGCCTTCCCCTGGCAGGCCTCCCTGGAATGGCGGCCATGAAGCTGACAGGGTTAGAAGAGTGTGGCAAATGTGATCTTTTGGAAATAGAACACAAGGTCTTTCCACCTTCAGATAAAGTGTGGCCACTGTGCAGCTGAGACTAGTGAGCCTTTATTAAGTTTTGACACACAAGTCAGGAAGGCAACAGAGCAAAAGCAAATCCCTCTCCTTGACACGCCCCCCCCCACCCCTCCCACAAGCTGTGGAAAGTCATTTTCTAAGCCTGCAGGCACCGCCCCCCTGAGGTGTTCTTGGGGGTAGGCAGAAGACAGCAGATGATAGAGTACAGACAATATATATCATGCATCCAGTACCAATCTCAGTGACAACTGTGCACAAGATTCCCAAGAAGGCAGGGCTTTCCAAGGTCACGATTCACCGCTAGGCATCTGGGCCAGCAGATGCAAATGCTCAGTATCTCTGGTAAGCAACTGTCTGTTTTTAACCGGTTAGTGTCATCACGGGTTTGCTATGTGCCTTGCAAAAAAGAGCTTGACCTGGAGGCTTAAACAGGAAAGTCTGCTGCCTCAAGTTGTAGGAAGAGGGTAGCCATGCCATGGCAAGTTCAGTTTCTCAGCAAGACCTATTTCTTCGCTTTATACGCTATTCTTTAAAAACTATCCCATGGCAGACCTCCAAAAATGTCCCTGTCCAACTCCCCAGAACCTGTGATACGCTGTCTTACATAGCAAAAGGGAAATAAAGTTGCCCATGGAATTAAGTGGCTAATCAGATGATTTTACAATTAGATTACACCAGATTATCCAGATGGGTCCAATGTAATTACAAGGGTCCTTACATGTGGATGATGGAGGCCCAAGAATTAATGTCTAAAAAAGTGTCAAGAAAGACTGGCTTTGAAGATAAAAGCGGCATGAAGTAAGGAATGCGGTAGCTCCTAGAAGCTGGAAGAGGCAAACTGTCCTTCCCCCTTAGAAACCTCCAGGGGGAAAAAACAAAAAACAAATAGAAAACAGAGCCCAGGGAGGATCTGTCTTAGTTCCTCCTTGCTGCTGTGACAAATGACCACAAACTCAGTGGCTGAACACAACAGAAATTTACTCTTTCACAGATGTATCTATCCTCGGGGCTGTGCTGCCACCAGCGGACCTAGGGGACCATCCTTTCCTGGCTCTTCCAGCTTCGGGTGCCTGCAACCCCTGCTTGGCTGGTGGCTCCATCACACCCATCTCAGCCTTGGTGGTCACACTGTTTTCTCCTGTCTCTGTGTCATCGTCCATGGCTTCTCTGTTATAAGGACACTTATGATGGCCTGTAGGGTCCATCTTGATAATCCAGGATAGTCTCCCCACCTCAAAATGCTTTGTTTACTCACACTTGCCAAATATTGCCATGTGAGGTCATAGTTACAGGGTCTAGAAGGGCATTAATCAGCCTATTATAGACCCTCTTCAGACTCTAATCTCCAGAACTGGAGATGATAAATCTGTCTTGTTTTAAGACACCATTATGGTAATTTGTTACACAGCCAATAGGAAACTAATACAGCTCCTATCTCCCAATGTGTGCTGCAGATCACAAAGCCTGGGTCAGAGGGAGGAGCTGGCCCATCCTGTCTATTCACATCAACATCCACAGGATCCTTTGTATCTAAAAACTAGAGGCCCGGTACACAAAACTTATGCACAGGCAGGGTCCCGAGGCTTGGCTGACAATCAGGGTCGATCTATGGGGAAACCAGCAGGACAATCAGGGGGTCCCCAGCTGGCACCCATCTTGGCTGGCGCCACCTGCTCACCATCCTCGTCCCCCACTGCCACCGCCAGTCGCCTCCCTCTATAGAGGGACCAGCTGGGTGGTCAGGGGATCCTCACAGGTCAGGGCCTGCAGGCTGGGGGCAGCCCCTGCACTGTGTGTCTACGGTGCAAGGCATTGAGGCTGGGGGAGCCTCAATGCATTGAGCACTGCATTGGTGGTCAATGCACATCATAGCAACTGGTCATTCCACCGTTCATTTTGCTGTTCTGTCAATTTGCATATTAGGCTTTTATTATATAGGATGATACTCTCTTCCCCCAGGAGATGTGAAAGATGCCAAGACTGAGCAGTAAGTGGCCAATAAAAGTTTCAGAAATGACCCTTCTCTCTTTCCTCTCACCTATCACAAGCTTCTAAAATAAGCTTTGTGGCCATTCGTGATGCAAAACTTAGGGAGGAGAAAGAACTGACATTCATTTCAGACAATTTCACTTAATAATAATGAATACACTGCATCCACAAATGTCAAACAGCTTTGCTCACTGAGCCAGTAATCCCCAACACAAACGTAAGACAATGTGATATTCTAAAGGGCCTTATTGCTCAATTAGGAACAGCCTTCCTAGAATTCAAGAACATCACACTTTTATTTTTTAATATTTTTATTGATTTCACAGAGGAAAGGAGGAGAGATAGAAACCTCAATGATGAGAAGGAATTATTGGTTGGCTGCCCCCTGCATGCCACACACTGGGGATCGAGCCCACAACCCAGGCATGTGCCCTGACTGGGAATCAAACCGTGACCTCCTGGTTCATAGCTCGATGCTCAACCACTGAGCCATGCTGGCCGGGCAAACTATCACACTTTTAAGCAGCTCTAGTCACTGGTTCTTTCTCAAGGAGGCCAGGAAGCTGGTTTTCTGTCCTCTCTGGAGGGATTTCTATTTACAGAACTGCTCCTTTTCACTGACCTGCCTTCAGGACACTGCAGCGACTCCCCAGAGGACTGCTCTACTGGACACCCAGGTTGGGACACCCCTACACGCTGTCCTTGGCCCTCTTCTCTCTGTATTCTCTTTCTCAGTGAGTGCACCCTGGCCCATGATCTCAAAATCGTGCATCCAGCCTTGAACCCTCACCTGAGCAAATACCACAGTGCTGACTCAGTCACCCACTGGAATGTTTAGGAAGTGTCCCCAAATTAGCAGCCAAAGCAGAGCACATATGGGCTGGGTGACCAGCACTGCCACCCAGCCAGGGCTCACACAAAACTCACAGCCCTCACGTGCACATTCTCCTCATGACCTCCTATGTTTCATATTTAAACCATCAATAAGTCTATAATATCTCTGCCTCCAATATCTACCCCAAATATGTCACCATCCCCACTCTATCCCAATCCAAAGTCCCCTCAGATGCTGGCAATCAGTTGCCAGCTCCTGCTCACCTTCACCTCCAACCAGCCTTCACCCTCCACAGGGCAGCTGGTTGCCCTTTTAAAGTAAAATCAGATGTCTCTCCCAGGGGCTTCCAGCTATAGTCTAACTCCACACTTGACCATGAGCTACTTAACTGGCCACTTGACCCTCAACCTCTCATCCTTTCTCTTCTCTATTAGTGTGAACCTGAGAAGGAACAAATCCAGTGTTAGGAGCTCCTTGTGGTTAACTGGCCTCAAATTCATAACGAGCGACTAGCACCACTGGTGGAAGAGGCCTCTCAGGCACACTGTATGTTACATTTCAGGGAAAAGCCAGAGACTGGGCTGCCTCCTGCACTGCCTTCCGGCCATCTGGGTGGGCCTTAGAGAGGAGTTCCTAGAATCCTACCATCTGAGATGGCACCTGGACACTAGGGCCACAGAACCCCTCATTATCATCTTGTTGCCCACATACTATTTCTGTGTACTATCCAATACCCACTAATGTAAAACAAGTATGTGTTTCTCCATTTTGCTTTTTATCCAATCCTAGAGATTTCCCAGCTTTGCTTTGTCCCTCCTTTATCTACCACCAATAGATTTCATACAAGCCTCCTTACATCTGATTGTAATGTGTAAAATAAGCTGCAAAACTGCCATTCTCACCTAACTGGTTGGCTCGGTGGATAGAGCGTCGGCTTGCAGACTGAAAGGTCCCGGTCAAGGGCATGTACCTTAGTTGCGGGCACATTCCCAGAGGGGGGTATGCAGGAGGCAGTTGATCTGATCAATGTTTCTCTCTCATCGATGTTTCTAACTCTCTATCCCTCTCCATTCCTCTCTATAAAAAAAATCAATAAAATTTTAAGAAAAAAAAAAACTGCCATTCTCTGGAGCATTTTCTCAATCCCCTGAGATTTTGCTTCCCAGCACATCCTCAAAATTCTGATTCAAATAAAGTCTTACAAAACCTTTCTCCAGGCTGGATATTCTCTCACTTGACAAAAAGAAAAGACATCAAGATCTCCATTCTGGGGGTCCCACGCTTCGCTCTCACGCCCTCTCCTGGCTTCTCTGCTCCCTTGCTCCCCCCGCCATTCTCTACCAACCAGCTGGCTCCCTAATCTCCATCTGTACTGCTTCTGCTCCTTCACAGAGCTCAGGCTGGCCAAGGCTCTTGCTTAACCCCAGGGCATCACACCACTTACTAATGACCACATTTTCTTTTAAGCGTCTCACCGGCCTGGAAACAGTAAAAGCAAGGGCACTCAGGCAAAAATTAGGCTTCCTAGCAGGGAGATGAAGAAATCCTTCCAACGACAGGACAAGCAAGTGCACCTCCACTCATTCTCCTTTAAAAGATGAGTACTGGCCCAAGACGCTCTCGAAGGGTGGGAGGAGGTGAAGCACAGCAGATGGAGGAAATCTCAAGGACAAGTGAAATGAGTGCTGGCATGAATGAAAATGGAGCTTAGGAGGGAAGAGAATCTCATGTCAACAACATGATTACATGATTAAGAAATTAAGTGGTGAAAGGACATGTTGATCCTTTAACTGCCTGTACCAGGGCTGGCTCTTAGAATGCTTCCTCTTGGCCCGCATACAGCCCACTGTGTGCCAAGTGGTGAATGTGCTAGAGGGCGTTACTCATACTAGATCTAGCGGCCACAACGCACCTCGTTTTTCAGGTGAAAAATGATGTTATGCTCAGAAAGGTGCAGGCCGACGGATCCATGAAGCATGGCACACAGAGTGCAAGCCGAGGGCCCAGGAACCCTTTAGGGGCCATGAAAATGCTTTCATTCTTTTAAAATCAGAAGGAAAAAAAGGAATATTACCCACCCCAGACGCAGTCAGAAAATATAATTTTCATTATTTTTTAAATAGAGGAAGAGTTCTACTAACCCCAAGTGCCTGGGACCGATGGGCACAAGCAGCAAAGAGCAGACAGACTGAGTCCAGGTCAGCCCCTGCCCTTCTCCAGAGCACCACAGCCTCTCGTGAGTTCACCCCTTGTGAAACCCTGTTGTCTCTAGAGTTTTGGAATGCCTCCAGCACCTGACATTTTTGAAAATGCATTTTTTTTAAATGCTAGAATTATAAAGCCAGAAATGTCCCTTAGAAGACCCAAAATCTGATCACTGCTCCTGAGCATAATCCTTAGCTCACTTGTTAGACCAACTGTTTTGAGCAAATGCTAACTTAAGAGGCTCTGGGTGCTCCCTATTTCCAGAACACCCCATGGAGAGCACTCAAAGTGAATAAAAACTGAGTTTCAAGTAGTGTAACTCAATGGTGGCCCCTGGACCCACTAACTGCATTGGAAGGACCTGGGATGCTCATTAAAAATGCAAATTCTAGCCCAGCCAGCGTGACTCAATGGTTAAGCGTCAACCTATGAACCAGGAGATAACGGTTTGATACCGTTTGATTCCCAATTAGGGCACATGCCATGGTTGGGTTGCAGGCTCGATCCCCAGTGTGGGGTGTGGAGGAGGCAGCTGATCAATGATTCGCTCTCATCATTGATGTTTCTATCTTTCTCCCCATCTCTCAACCTCTCTGAAATCAGTAAACACCCTATATAATAAAAGCCTAATATGCTGCGTCTGTTCATCCAGTCGGCCGTTCAACCAATCAAAGCATAATATGCTAATGATATGCTAAGGCCACTCAACTGCTTGCTATGTCATGCACTGACCACCAGGGGGCAAACAGTGCACCAGCTGACCAGTCACTATGACGTGCACTGACCACCAAGGTCAGACGCTCTGACTGGTAGGTTAGCTTGCTGCTGGGGTCCACCCAATCAGGACAAAGTGAGATGGCCAGGCATGCCCTGGAGCCCTCCCACAGTCCCTTCCTGGTTGGCCAACCTCCCCTCCCGCATCCCTCCCCGGCCCTGATCGTGCACCGGTGGGGTCCCTCAACTTGGCCTGCACCCTCTCACAATCCGGGACCCCTCGGGGGATGTCAGAGAGCTGGTTTCAGCCCGATTCCGCAGGCCAGGCAGAGGGACCCCACTGGTGCATGAATTCATGCTCCAAGTCTCTAATATATATATATTAATACAAATTCCAGAACCCAGGAATGCCTCTGAGCTGCAGTGCTGGAGGCCAGGAATATGCCTTCTAAGCTAAGGTGACCAGACGTCCCCCAATTTTTAACAATTTGTCCCGCGTCCCGCGGTGTTTTCCCGATTTTTGGAAAGAGACATATGTCTCTTTGTAATATTTTAAGTAATAATAATAATAATAAAAAGAACCCCCCTGGTCAGTGGTGTCCCGCTTTACCAATGTTAAAATCTGGTCACCTTATTCTAAGCATACCCAGGGAGTCTACCTGCAATGTGATTAGACCCCACTAGTCAGGACCATAGGAGTGCAGACTGCATTTCAAATAGTTTTAAAATATTCTGAATTTTCCCAGAACGTATCTGTCATCTACAACAAGCCAAGAAAATACTTTGTTTTGTTCTGAACTTTTACCCCAAAGAATTAATTTTTTTCTTTTTAAACTGTGTTACTGATGACAAAGTCACTTAAAGATGATGAGTCACCAATCAACTCTGTGTTTAGAGTTGTGGCATGTGTAGGTGACAGGGATCTATGTAACTACTTCATTTTGTCCTCTCAGTACAGTAGGGCCCAAGCAAGCATTTAGATAGTGAAATATCTGTCTGATCATGCATTCGTTTCATTTCTCTTTACATTAATTAGGAAACTGAATTATTTTTGTTCTTGTTTTTGAAACTGTGTATGCTGGCAGTTATATTATCTATAACTTGCATTCCAGATGCAGAGAACATTATAAAATACCTAGAGGTCTGGTGCATGAAATTCGTGCACTGGAGGGTGGGGGTGTCCCTCAGCCCAGCCTGTACCCTCTCCAATTTGGGACCCCTTGGGGGGATGTTCAACTGCCGTTGGACAACCCTCTCACAGTCTGGGACTGCTGGCTCCCAACTGCTCACTGGCCTGCCTGCCTGTCTGAATGCCTCTAACCACTCGCCTGCCTGCCTGTCAGCCTGATCACCTCCTAACCACTCCCCTGTTGGCCTGATTGATGCCTAACTGCTCCCCTGCCAGCCCAATCGCCCCCAACTGATCTCCTCTGCAGGGTTGGTCAGCCCAACTGCCCTCCCCTGCCAGCCATCTTGTGGTGGTCATCTTGTGACCACATGGGGGTGGCCATCTTGTGCAAGGGCGTGGCAGTCAATTTGCATATTATCTCTTTATTATATGGGATTGCTATAAAAGAAGGCAGTGGACCTTACAGGATTAAATTTGACTATAAAAGATCCCTAGTTAAAAAAAAAACAAAAAAAAAACACTGAAATTTTGCTAATCTTACAAGTATGGGGGAGTTGCTAACACCCCATGGTTTCCTACCTACCCACTCACCCACATACAAAATAGAAAAAGAGAAAATAAAAGTGAGCTGGGCTCTAGAGGCTGGCAACCAGAGGCACTCCTATCCAGGAGGGTGCTGAGTCCTGGGCCAGCTATAAGGTAGAGGTGGAACAAGAGAATCATAACCTAAAAGTCTGGCTAGTGGTTACTGGGGCAGGAAGCAGGAGGTGGAGAGGAAAGGAACATAGAGAGGAGTTACTAGCAAGTCCAAGCTCAGGTTAGTTTCAAAGGTACTTAAGGAGGAAGGGGAGCAGGAGAAGGAGGAGGAGAGCAGGAGAAGGAGGAGGGGGAGGGGGAGGAGGAGGAGGAGAATGTTATGAAACCAGCTGCATGTATTCATTAGGAACAATCAGCTACTGTATTAATAATCATAGAAGGCAAATAATTAACTTAGTAACCACAGCAAACCTAGGCAGCTATACGAGCATGGAGCACTTTAAGCTTGAGTGGTTATTAGCTGCCCTGGAAGGATGGACAATCACTGTTCTCATATTAATAAAAAGAAGCAGCAGGCACTTGGTATGGGGAGCACGGCCTCCTGCGCCATGTGTCAGGCAGATAAAGCTGCTAACGCCTGGCAGCCACCAAGGCCATCTCAGAAAACCATTCCGTTTTCTCATTAGCATGGTGCAGTTGCGACTTCACTCACAATGCACCCCCCCCCCGCCCCGTGGGGGATCTGACAAGCACAGGTCACCCTGAAGGTGGAAGAAGAAAAAGATCCAAAGACAAATCATAAGAACTATCCACCTTGACGGAGTTGTCCCAGGTCCAGAGCCAAGGAAGAAGATGGTGACTTCTTCCTCAAGGGGCATATGACTGTCTACTCTTCCCCCTCCCTCCCCATCGTGCCATCTTTTCTCATATTTGCTGGTTCCCTAATATGAGAACTAGGGGCCCGGTGCACAAAAATTTGTGCACTCAGCGGGGGTGGGGGAGTCCCTCATCCCGGCCTGTGCCCTCTCACAGTTTGGGACCCTGGAATCCATTGGGGCACACAGCACACATGGAGGGCACACCTCCGTGTGTGCTGTGTGCCCTGTTTGCACCGATTTCCAGGTCTCAGCCTCAGGGGGGTCCCTCCGCCCCCAAGGCTGCCCTGTCGCCTGAAATCCATCGTGTGTGCCCGTGCCCCCGAGATCACGGATCTACTTCCGGGCCGCAGGGCAGTCTGGGGGCCTGGGCTGGCTCGCTCCCCCAAGCCCCCGGCTGCCCTGCCGCCATCACTGGCAGGACCCGCTCCTCCCGCTAGTGGCCACAGGCCGGCTGGCTCCTCCGCCCCCAGGTTGTGCCTCCAGCCAGGTTGTTCCTCCCCTCCTGGCTCCCCCTAGGCAGAGGTCTTCCATCTGCCTTGCGGGACCCCAGTGCCGCACACCGCTTCTCCCGGGGCTGAGACCTCCACCATCTTGGCTGGGCTAATTTGCATACAGCTGCTCTGATTGGCTGGTGGGCGTGGCTTACCCGTCCCAGAGAAACGGTTAATTTCAATATTACGCTTTTATTAGTTAAGATATGAAAAGGAGGAGGCTTTCAAATGGAGGAGCCAGAGAAAAACAATCTGCTTATGACCAAAGCATAGTGAGGACTATATATCCCACTCCATTCCACCAGCTCACAGAGAAGACATCCCTTCTTTTGTGCTCCACTGGCCTCTGGACCTCCCTTTACATGACTACCTAACATGTTGCTGCACCTACTGGTCCTCAGGCCCACCTGCCTCAACCATATCAAACAGGCTATGACAGGCCCTAGACGTCTCCCCTTCAGGAAACAGCACCAGGAGTGACCAGTTCTATAATGAAGGCAGTTGAACAAATAAACACAACAGACAAGCTCCTCAAAACTGAAGTGTAAATTCACTTTTTTCATTTGTGTTTGAAATCCAAAGTAGCTTATATAAAGTCCAGGCACCATCGTAGTGCCAAGACCATGGATGTGCATTTTATTATGCTGCATAACCCATGCCCTTTAAGTCTACGAGCCCCGGGAATAACTTACAAACAGGGACAGTAAAGGAGATAGAAAACTCGAGGCAGAGCCCCTAATGGTAAAGGAAGCCCGAACAAGAAGGGACAGAAAGAGAGCCACGGCACGGGAAAGAGGGCAACAATGATTCATTCTAGGCATCCTTCCTCCAATTTCCCTTTCCCTCACCTCACTAGCAAGAGTCAAGAAGGGGCATTAGTTCATGGCAACACAGGACAAGACAGACAGGAAGGCAGAGGGGCCGGAACTTTCTTTCCACAACACCTCCCAGGGCGAGACCACCCCAGACCACAGCTTTCTGT
>PVJC01050124.1:0-11916 GCA_004026665.1 Murina feae
ATGGTTTCCCATCTTACATTTAAGTCCTTTATCCATTTTGAGTTTATTTTTGTGTATGGTGTAAGTTGATGGTCTAGTTTCATTTTTTTGCATATATCTGTCCAATTTTCCCAACACCATTTATTGAAGAGACTGTCTTGACTCCATTGTATGTTCTTGCCTCCTTTGTCAAATATTAATTGAGCATATTGGTTTGGGTTGATTTCTGGGTTCTCTATTCTATTCCATTGATCTTTATGTCTGTTCTTGTGCCAGTACCAGGCAGTTTTGAGCACCGTGGCTTTGTCATATAGCTTGATATCTGGTATGGAGATCCTACCTACTTTGTTCTGTAAAAAAGAAGGAATTCTTACCATTTGCAGCAGCATGAATGGAACTGGAGAGCATTATGCTAAGTGAAATAAGCCAGTCAATGAAAGAAAAATACCACATGATCTCACTTATTTATGGATTATAAAGACCATTATAAATTGATGAACATAAACAGATACAGAGGCAGAACAGCATTGAACAGACTGTCAAACTACAGCTGGAAGGCTCGGGAGGGTTGAGGGCTGGGTGGGGGGAGTTAAGAGATCAACTGAAGGACTTGTATGCATGCATATAGCATAATCAATGGACACAACACACTGGGGGGTAGGGGAGTAGGGGGAAGGTCAAGGGGTAAAAATGGAGACTCATTTAACACTTTTTGTAATACTTTAAGCAATAAAACAAAATTTTAAAAAAAGAGAGAAACAAAAGATCCATGTTTAATTTAAGAAATAATGTGGATATCTTAAGGTATTTACTGGGGGTGAGGGGAGATTCTATAGTCCTAATACAAAAATTCTATTTTTAAAAATATATTTTTATTGATTTCAGAGGACAGGAGAGGGAGAGAGAGAGACAGAAACATCAATGAGAGAGAATCACTGATCAGTTGCCTCCTGCATGCCCCATCCCTGCCCCGGGACCAAGCCAGCAACCCAGGCATATGCCCTTAACTGGAATTGAACCCAGGACCCTTTGATCCTCAGACCAACACTCTATCCACTGTGCCAAACTTCTTATCTGTTCTCTCCTTATGAACTGTGATTTATTATTACAAAACTTAAGAGCTATGAATAACTGAGGTGTTCTAGTTCAATAATCTAATTTTACAAATGATGAAAGTGAAAATCAGAAAGTCAAAATTGAAGAACTACTCTGAGGCTGGGTTGAAACCTAAACCCAGGTTCATGACATCCTATAAAGAGTTTTCTGCATAGACCGAGAAGGTTCTCAAAAGAAAATTCCTCATCTTACCATCATCTTTCTTTTTCTCATTTATCACTCAAACCAAATTGGAATGTGCAAAAGAGGTAATTCAGAAATATTTTAGACTTTTTTCCCCTCTAAAATCAAGCACATACATCACTTTTCAATTTTAAGTTAAAATTTTGTAACCCACCCAGAAGCCACAGGTGACATTTTATTAACAAGGGGCACAGAAATATTGAAATAAGTTAGTGAAATACCTACCCATTGCAAAATAACCACAATCAGAAAATTATTATCTATTTTATCTGCCTTGGTGACATTCATCCAAATGTAATAAACTAAGGTTCAGGGTCTTGAAATAGGCAATAAAAATGATAGTTAAAAAATGACGAAGGATAGGTGGAGTGCCATTAATTAAGCCATAATCCCTTTGAAATCAGTCATTACCGGCAGTTTTTTGCTATGGGCCATTAACACTCTAACTAGCAAGTCATTAATAGTGGTAATAACCAATTCTGAGGGGATTAATGCTTGGATAAACTATATATAATGATGTTTAAGCTTTGTAAAAATTTTCACACTTTTGTGTTAACCTTTGAATAATAAGTTAGTATGTGCAGAATTAGCTAAGAGTATCACTGGCTCATTTATTAAAACATAAATATTTATATCTCTCCATCTGTCTAACCTTATTTGTCTATCAGATCCTTCATGTTTGAGGACGGTGCTCCTGACATGCTATGTTGAGGGTTCTGCTAGCCTCTTTTCAGACAATGTCTATAAGGACTTGTGGTGGTTTGCAGCTGCCCTCACTCGTTAAAAGCCCAACATGACCATTGACTTCATCTTTGAAAGTCCAAGTCCACTTGAAGTCATTTTTTGTCCAAATTCAACAGGGTCACTTGGCCAGTAATGTAGACAACCCCTGTAGTTTGCTCTGGGTGCAAAGTGCCACACCCAACACAGAAATAGATGCAGTAGGGAGGGTGGGAGAAAAGTTTCCTGATTATTTGATCTGTAGTGGTAGCCCAGAAGTAAACACCTTGGCCTAGACTCCCTCCTGTTTTCCTTAGGCCACTAAGCTCCAGCAGCGATTTGGTAGTAGCTTTTATCGTAGTTGTATGATCATCATAACTTGTTATTTTTCCTTCACTCGGGATCAGGGACAGGAGTAGGGGGGAAAGATATTGGACCTCTCTGATATATTTGATTAACATCACAACTTGACTTTTAGACAATGTTACAAATTATAAAGCAATATTGGGTAAACTTATACTCCCTCCCCTAAAAGAATGATCCAAATAAGGAAAAATTGTGGGGTACATGAAAGGATTCTGGAAAAAAAGAAGAACAAGAGCTGAGAGAAGAGAACCAACCTTCTTCAAAATAAAAACAGCATCTTCTTTGCTCAGAAATAGTGTTAAGGCATAAGAACATTTTATTAAGTGTGAGATTAGTGTTATCTACAATATTCAAGGCTGTACTGCCTCTGCGAGATTGATAAAATAGATGAGAATAACCCAAGATGAAGACTGCCGTTTAAAGCCACATTAAAATAAAAGAAAGGTAAACTCAACACTAGAGAAAATTAACAAATGAATTAGAAGATACATTTGAAAGGTTTCTTAGAGGAAAGGATAAAAATACTAAGACTAATAGATAAAGCTACATAAAATCTGGAAACTTTTGTATATAACCTACTTTCATAAATTGAATTTTTAAATTGGGAATATAGATGATATGTTATAAAATTATATAGTTGAAACCTATATTATTTTATTGTTCAATGTCACCCCAATAAAGCCAATTTTTAACAAACTGGGAAAATATTTGCCAAACAAAATTTGGCAAAGGACTAACAGCCTTAACTTTAAGGAACTCATAGCAAATAATTAGAAAACACTGGCTCCTATAGGTTAGAGATAGCAAGCAATTCAGAAAAGTGACAAACATGTAAAACAATAACTACCCTTATTAGTAATCACACATACAAATTAAATTAAAACAAATATTTTCACTATCAAATTAGAAGAAATACAAAAACCTGTAATACAAGAAGCATAAATGCAGTCAAGAGCAGTCAAGAATGTGGCCTACTGGAGGAATAAAAGGAACCTTTTCTCAAAAAAACAATTTGGCAATTTAGAAATACAGCAATATATTCTGAAATAAAAGAATCTAAAAATCTCTATGCAAATAATACAATGGGACCGACACTCCAAAGGATCACGCCAAATCTTTTGTTCCAAGGCAAAGACCAAAGGGACAATCTCAGGCCCCAACTTTGCACACATAACCAGGAACATAAAGAATCTATGCAACATGGGGACACCCTAGATTATTAAGTCCTAGAAGAGTGATCCCCTCAAGTCCAGGAGAAGACTCGTCTCTGAAACATTGCGTTTCAAGAAGTCCAGCTGGCCAGAATGGTTGGGAGGATGGAGAGGAACAAAGTGAGCTTGTTATCTGCCACAATATACTTTCCAATTTCATTAGTTCTGATACCAGCAGCAATGGATACTATCCTCCCCAATCATAATAGCTCAATGTGATTTCTAAATCTATCTTATATACCACTGTGCTCACATTAAAAAAATTAGAACAGACTGTCCCTCAATTTATGAAGATGTTCAAATATTACAAATATGGTTTCTAAATAGGAAAAACTTCCGTTTCTTGCAAGTTTTAAGGATAGAAGCTGAATACACCTTTGAATAAAAATCGTTCCTCCATTTGAGCTCAGCAAAAAAAAAAAAAAAAAAAAAAAAAAAAAAAAAAAAAAAAAAAAAAAAAAAGACTTGATTCCCTGATATGCCTGAGTGCATCATCTCTAAAAATCAAATGTTATATTACCATCTATTGAAAACCAATAATAATGAAGCCTTACCTTGTGAGCTGCAAGAAGTTTGAAAGGTCAGTCAAAGCCATAGTTCAATACGAGATCACTCAGAAGTTCAAAGACAATATCATATTACTTACAAGTCACACAATATTAAACTGGGTTGTTTCACTTATTTAAATTCTCTTTTATGAAGATCTTCATACATCTCCTCAACTATATTAGTCCCTGATGATTATATCTCAAGGATATTCAAATCCTAGCCTATCAAAATCACCAGAAAATAACTTCAAATGTACTCTTGGCTGTCTTTGTAATCCTGAATTGTAATGTGAAGGATTATTTATAGGTAGGATGCTGCATTTTCCACTTTGCAAATAAGCTTCAAATTAGTAGCCCATTTGCTGATTTGAATTGGGTGACTGAATAAGAAAAATTAGAACCATCAACCTGGAATAATTCTTGAACATGTTCAAAAATGGGACCAACCTGAATGAATCTAGCAAACATAATGTTGAGGAAAAAAAGCCTGACCTAGATACCGTACAATTTCATCATTTATATAAGTTACAAAAGCAGATAAAACTACAGTGTGCAGTTAGAAGTCAAGAAAGTGGCCACCCTTGGCAGGGCTAGTGATTGTAAAGAGGCACGACGGGGTCCAGGATGCTGGGAACTGTTTCTCGCCTGGGTACTGGTTGCACATGCATGCTTATTTTGTGAATGTTTATGAATCTGTCCACTTTTCTGTATGTGTCTTATACATTAATAAAGAGTTTTTTAAGAGCAAATTATGGCCCTAACCGGTTTGGCTCAATGGATAGAGCGTCAGTCTGCTGACTGAAAGGTCCCAGGTTTGATTCCGTTCAAGGGCATGTACCTTGGTTGTGGGCACATCCCCAGTAGGGGGTGTGCAAGAGGCAGCTGAACGATGTTTCTCTCTAACTCTCTATCCCTCTGCCTTCCTCTCTTTGAAAAATCAATAAAATATATTTTTTAACAAAGGAGCAAATTATGGACTTGGGCTGCCTGAGTTCATACTTGCTAGCTGTGTTGATTTTGAGCAAATTACTTAATCTGAAAAGTTCATGCCAGTAAAATGCAAACAAAAGTAGTAGCTACTTCACAGGACTGTAGGGAATATTAATATTCAACCATAAGCTAATAAACAGGTTCCCCAAAATTCACCTGGCTATAAACTTGTCATGTTGAAAGGGTAACCCAACGACAGGGCAAGCCTGTGCCACTCACCAGCTGGGAGCTCTAGGAATCCAGCTAAGCAATTTAAATCCACTTCAATCCTGGCTGTAGTTTGTCATCACTTGATGGCAAAGGTCGGCTCTGTTTTAAATTTTAATGGAGACAACTCTAGATTCTATGGATTGCCAGCATTTCCAAGACAAAGAGGTAGTTGGTGCCCATTTTGTCATCCACAGAGAAACTGTGTTGGAAGAGTCTAAGGTTTCTACCTTACTGCCTCCTAAGCCAAGATCATCTTCCATTTCCCAGCTTAACATGACGCTCTGTCCCATTTTCCCTCTCTTTGAAGCGACCTTAAACCACTCTTGTTTGAAGAAAAAAAAATACAGGCTGGGCTGAGGAAAGGAGAGAAACATCAACCCTTGAATATCTGAGTTTGCAGTTTGGAGGATGGGAAGTTATTAAATACATAAATCATGTGAACAACAAGCACTTAAGGAATGTTAGCTATTTCCCCCCTCCTGCCTATTTCAAGACTTCTGAACCTCCTCAAGATTTTTCCCATCTCTTTCCTGTAGTCCTCAGAGTCCATGTGGGATTCTCTGCCTCGTGCTGGGGCTCACCATCCCTAAGACACGGGACTAACAAACACAGAAATACTTGTGTTATAGCATCACTGTCCTTAGGAGGCCTCAAAATACTGCAGCCGCTGGCTTCTCTGACAAAGAAAGCATGCCTTCTTCCCCTTCTGGATTTGAGAAGGAACACTGACCTGCATAACAGTGCCTTACTGAGGTTTGGGGGGGGGGGGAAAACAGCCCTAAAGTCTTGGGGGTATTTGAAGGACTTTTTGTTTTATTAATTTTTCTTCTTTTTTATGTGTACACCACTCTGTAGTCCAAAACAGCATGGGGACTGAACCACTACACAGTAAGGGGCTCTGCAAGCCTTCTCCAAGGTAAGCCTTCTCTCAGATGGCTTATATCTTATTACTGGGTCCAGCTAGACTGTTGCTTTTCTTAGGATAATTTCAGTTCCTGCTGCAAAGACGCTCCTAGTGAGCTTGTCATTCAGTCAGTTAGACACGCCTAGTTATGTCTGATTCCCAAGAATGAATGCACTTGTCCTCAAGGAGAAATTTCTCCCCAAGTATTTTACATTACATACCGCTGGCTTTCTAAAACCCGGAGCTTAAAGAACATGTCATACAGCTCGAAAGATGGCTATCTGAACCAGGCAGATCCAAAGGAAAAATGGGAGGAAGACTCTGGGACCCGGAACAGGCTGCAGTACTCAGCAGCCTTAGTACAATGGATAATCATCCATTGTACAAGCTCGCATCTTCCTGATGCACAGTACAGGATACACCCAGAGTTCCCACAATTCCTAGGGCATCCACTGCACCTCCACCACATCTCTCCCCTCAAGGAAACATACTAGAATGCAAGAAAGTATAAATGATGTTTAATTATAGATGTAACCTTGACAGCGCTCTAAGCTGCTAG
Organism: Murina feae; assembly: GCA_004026665.1. Classification (NCBI taxonomy): domain Eukaryota; kingdom Metazoa; phylum Chordata; class Mammalia; order Chiroptera; family Vespertilionidae; genus Murina; species Murina feae. The sequence goes on from PVJC01050124.1 coordinate 6,787, forward strand.
AGCAGTAAAACATTCACAAGTTTTAGTCCCTCCTTATTAAGAAAACATTACTTGCAACCCACTGCACTACCGGTGGTTTTGATCACTAAGTGTGTGACACTCCTATGACAGTCAGACCCACACCTGAACAAGATTCAATTCATCAAGATTCCTTAGCTAAAGGGCAAAAACCCAAATCAAACTAACATGGGGGGAAAGGGGCAGAATCTGCTGAAAGTATATGGGAGAATCTCACATGGATGCAGTAAAGGAAGAGTAAAGCTAGACCTCAGGGACAAGTTGAATGCTGCCTAGACTTTCTTGTTTTTGTCTTTCATATCTGCTTCTTTCTCTCCTGGAGATCAGTTTCCTTCACGACGTAGAGAACATGGATACCTAAGCTGTGTTGCTCTCACTGCCAGAGAGGGTTCTCTCCCCTTGGTTACCATGTAAAAAGCCATGAAAGGACAGTGATTGGCACTGGTTCTCAGCAGGTGTCCATCCCCAAATCAACCAGCAAGGGCCATGGGGCCTTTTCCCTGGATACAGACACCCTTGCAAACCGAACCAAGGCCAATGCAGAGAAGGGAAGATTATTTATGTCTGTTACAAAGATACATTTCTGTCTGGATGTGGCATGGTTTCTATCCTGATTATGGCATTTACAGAATGCAGGTGGTGAAACTAATGAAGAAATCATAAAGGAAGCCAATATTAGAACCAAAGAAGTAAAGACCAATAAGCGGTTTTCTCAGTTAAAAGAGCCAGGCCCTAGACTTAAATCAGAATCAGATTGAGTATCACCGCAGCCTGAAAGTGAGTGAAAGGAAGTTGTTTGTGACAGTCTGATGACGCCCCAAGACAAGGCACTGATACCCATCTTTAATAATAACCGATAATAAGCACACTGCAGGACGCTCTCCTACTCCTAATATTATGGGTAAAATTGTGCAGGCCGAATAAAATGCAATTACTGCTTTAGGCAGAATGGATGAAGCTCCTACACATTAAAAAGATTCAGTAGGTGAAAGACCTAAAGAAGAAAGATGTAATAATGTTTTTTATGATTATTCATTCCATTGTTATTATTTTGTTTGGGGTTATTATAATTATTATTATGATAATTACTTTTTTATTGATACTTCTCTTTACGTTTATCTTGAGATGGAAACAATAACTGCCCAGCTCTCCTTGTAAACGTGCCAAGGGAGTAGTTGGAAGTAATGATGAAAAAGTCTTTTTCTTTTATATTAGTCCTGCTATAAAAGGGGTGGTGACTCCTTGTGAAAAGGTAGCTTATGTCGCATAAAAGAAAGTCAGATTTTTCTCCAAAGCGGTTCACTCAAATCTGGAAGTCACTTCTTCTTTCTTATAAAAAGGCATACTTGAGTGATTATCCATCAGACCTTCAGAACGTCCCTTCCTCATATAATATGCAGAGTTAATAAAAGGCAAGGCCCTGGTCTCCATGCGGGGCTGCATTTTCCCCCATGTTCCAGTGCTCCGTGGACTCCGTTGATTAAAGAGCTCATGGAGCAAGGTTTCATGTGATCCGTGTTTTTCAGAAGAAGGAGAACAGGAATTAATTGATCTTTTGTCCCTGAATAATGCTATGTGATGGAAATTTAATAGGAGCTGGTAGATTTCAATATCACCAGGAAGCCACCGAGAACTTGACATTTCAATTTGTTTCTGAATCACTCATATAGGAGAAAAGCCAGGCATATACATACGTTAATAAGCTTTCTGACAGAGCAATGAGGAGGAGAGAAGGGAAGAAAGAACTACACGGATTGTTCAGCCATAGGAGACTCAGCAAGAAATGAGTTTGAGCTGTTACAGGGAGATTTCTTTTCATTTGTGTTTACAAGCTGGGAATAAATAAGTGTGTGGACTCTAGAAGATTATTCGACTGAAAACCCAAATTTTAAAATAATGCAGATTTGCAAGATTTTAGGGGATTTGGGGAAGTTCTTTGATGTCACCACCACCACTACCCCAGCTGTGGCATCAGTTAGCTACCTGACATGGGACTGGGCGCCTCACCCCCCAGCCTCCCTCATCCTCCCTCAGCCTCCCTCACCCATCTTCTGTAGCACTTTTCTCCTCCTAGGTCTCAAGGCCACCTTAACGTCCACCCCCTTCTAATCACAGCAGGAAACAACCCAAGCAACCTCCTCTCTTCAAGGCAGTAGTGTCTGGAATATTTGCGTTCTCAATCAGGGGAAGACAATGCTTATTTACCAAGAATGACCTAGTTATGGATTTTCCTGCCTCGTGCAGCCTCCTACCTGAGCAGTCCTTCCACAGAGCACACTGCCTACAGGAAGCCTGAGTACCACAGATTGTACTCATTAGCAAACTATGGCTCCTAAACTGAATAAAGAAATTGATTTTTCCTAATTTACCTTTCAGATCTGCCAGGTAAGTCCTCCTTAACTAACCTTGATAATTGACTGTTTAGAAAAATTTGCTTCATGGTTCTTATTATAGGGTGAGAGTCAAGAACGTTTATTTAAGAGAGTATTTTGTTTATTAAAAATATTAATGTGCACACAACTTTTCAAGAAAAACCTTGTCTGGCATAAAGAGAGCTCTGCCAAACATACATGCAAACACCCGCACTTGTTATACTCGAAAAGATGAAAAATGGACCATTCGACCACATCCACTTAAGACACCTCCATCATGGAAACTAATAAACCGTTAATGCCATCTCTGTGCTATGAGGTCTTTACACCTGGGACAGCCTATGTGGATTGTAATTAATCATCATATATCACCAAGCTCCACTCGCGCCCTAACAGATGAGCCCTCTGCAACCTTCATGCTTTCCCCACTTTTGTTCATCTGTGGATATTTCCTTCAGAGTGCTAACCAAAACAGTGAGTCTGTATCTCAGGCAACCTTTCTTATAGTTTTGCCTTTTTGTTTGAATTAACAATAGCCATGTCCTAGATGGTTTGGCTCAGTGTATAGAGCGTCGGACTGTAGACTAAAGGGTCCTGGGTTCCATTCCAAGCAAGGCCATATGCCTCAATTGCAAGCTCCCAGCCCTGGTCAAGAGCATGCAGGCAGCAACCAATGAGTCTCTCTCACATAAGTGTTTCTGTCTCTCCTTCTCCCTTCCACTCTCTCTAAAAATCAATGGAAAAATATCCTCAGGTGAGGGTTCAAATATAAATATATATATATAATATATATTATATTATATTATAATATATATATATATATATATACTAGGGGCCCGGTGCACAAAAATTTGTGCACTCGGGGGGTGGGGGTCCCTCAGCCCGGCCTGTGCCCTCTTGCAGTCTGGGACACCTCGGGGGGGATGTCCACCTGCTGGCATGCCTGGCCAGCCTGGGTGAGAGGCTGAGAGCCATTTTCAGGCTGCCCACAGCCCCTTCAGGGTTCGTGCACTGGGAGTGGGAGGGCTGGTGAGTGCAGGCCTGGACATTTCCCACCGGAGGGCCCACGATTGCACACGCCTGGTGGGCCCCCACTGCTGAAGCGACACACCTGGCACAGAGCTGGGTGGCAAGCCAGGGGCGGACGCTGGTGCAGAATCCCTCGGTGGGGCCCTGCTGCTGAGCAAACACACCCGGAGTGGAGCTGGGCAGTGAATTGACTTCAGATTCTCCACACTGTGCAGCAGATGCTCCCACATGCCCTGTGGAGGCCCCTAGGGGGTGGATGAAGGTAGTGGACCCTGGATGGGTGCTCCTGCATGCCCCCGAGGAGGCCCCTGGGGCAGAGCCAGGACAGGCGTTCCTGGACACCCCACGGAGGCCCCCAGGGCAGAGCCAGGCAGTGGACCCAGGATGGCTGCTCCTGCACATCCTGCAGAGGCCCCGTGCTCCTGCATACCCCGGGGAGGACCCCAGGGGGTCGAGCCAGGCAGTGGACCCTGGACAGGCGCTCCTGGATACTCCTTGGAGGCTCCCGGGGGCGGAGCTAGGCAGCAGACCCAGGACAGCTGCTCCTGGATGCCCCGAGGAGGCCCCAGGCCAGACCCCCCCTCCCACTGAGCTGACACACCTGGCACAGCTATGTTGGCCGGCTGTGGAGGCTCCCAGGGCGGAGCTGCCCTGCCAGCCTCCATCTTGGCTGGGTTAATTTGCATACAGCTGCTCTGATTGGCTGGTGGGCGTGACTGTGAGCAGAGGCTCAGCCAGCCTAGGCAGGCAGTTGCAACAGAAGCCTTTGGTTTGTGGCTGGGTTAATTTGCATACAGCCGCTCTGATTGGCTGGTGGTAACGGTCAAATTTGCATGTTTCTCTTTTATTATATTAGATATATATATTATATATATATATTAGGGGCCCGGTGCACGAAATTCGTGCACGGGCGGGGGGGTGGGGGACCCTCAGCCCAGCCTGCCCCCTCTCACAGTCTGGAACCCCTCAGTGGATGTCCTATGATGGCCCCAGTCTGCCAGGCGCCTTTTGTGTATGTGTGTGTGTGTGTGTGTGTGTGTGACCACTGGGGACCTGCCCCCAGCCGCATCTGAGGCTCAGAGCAGTCCTCCTGTGTGTGTCTACCTGCTGGGGGCCTGCCCCCAGGCTTGAAGCAGACACCCCCTCTATGTTGATCTCTCAGACTCTTGCCCTCCCCTGCATGTTGTTCTCTTTTTTTGAGCTGTGGCCAGGTCTGGGTGCTGCCTGCCTCCCAAGCTTGCCTACTGCCCATCTTCCTCCAGCCACCAGAAAACAGGGAAAACCCCGCCTCGTGGTCAGGCCAGCCTTTTCCTGCTCCCTGATCCCCGGAAGGGACCTGGGGAGTCGCCAACAGGCCCCCAGCCCCCAAGAGCTTGCTTTCCCGCTCCCCAGTGCCCCCCAAAGGGCTTGGGAGCTGCCAAGCAGGCCACTGACTCTTTCCCACTCACCAGTCCCCTGCTGCCTTCCTTTCCCATTCCCTGGTGCCACCAAAGGGTCTGGGGAGCTGTCAAGCAGGACCCCGGCCCCTGCAGCCTTGCTTTCCTGCTCCCCGGTGCCCTGCAAAGGGCCTGGGCAGCCGCCAAGCAGGCCAAGATGCCCCCGCTGCCTCTTTCCCACTCACCGGTACCCTGCTGCCTTCCTTTCCCATTCCCCGGTGCCACCAAAGGGTCTGGGGAGCTGTCAAGCAGAACCCCGGCCCCTGCAGCCTTGC
>PVJC01050125.1:0-11904 GCA_004026665.1 Murina feae
GCCCTTTTCCTTCCTTTACACCTTAATTTTTTTCTTCACTTCTTCTCTCAGACCTGCTTTCCTCCCTCCCTCATTTCTTCCTTCTTCCCATTCTCCTTTTAAGCTCTACTGGCTCCCCTTTAAAACTTTTCTTCCCTCCCTCTTTCTCTCTCATCCTACCTTTCCATACATTCTTCTGTACTTATTTCCACTGTTTTAATATCTATCTACTTGCCTAATTATTCACTATCATTTATCTTTCTTCTTTTCTGACTCCTACTTTTAAAATCTGTCCCCAGTACACAACTATACTTGATTTTCATTATAGCTCCTACAGTTCACTCATACATTCTCTTTCATTCTTTAACTTTGCTCTATACTGACTCCTTTATAAAATTCTCCCCTCCTTCCTTCCCTTCTTTCCCATCCTCCATGCCTCCCCCCTCTGAGTTGGGGGAGGATCCTGCTGGTTGGGGCCAGTGTCCATCACGGGGACTACTGGGTTATGTGCGCGCACGTGTGCCTTCATGCGCATGCGAGGCTTTTCTCCCGTTGTGTGCCGAAAGGGGGGGACGGGAGGCCTTTCCTGTCCCCCAGCATGCATGCTCCCATGTCTCAAGTGGCTCTCTGTCGCTCCTGTCCCGAATTCGCAGGTGATGGGCATGTTTGCACAGGCATGGTTGGGGCTCGGCTTGTCTTCAGGAGTGTTCCGCCCAGGGTGCGAGCCCCTGTCCAGGTTGGACAGGGCAGATGAATGGATGGACAGATGGAGAAAGCCATGGCGGCTTCCCTGTGGTGTGAGGGTTGCCTCTCGTCTCCATGGTGGCGGGACCAGGTCCCTGTGGCGGGAGGAGACTTCGAGGTTGTGCACTTGGGAGGATCCACTGGCGGCGTCCCGGGCATCGCAGGGCTGCACTGTGTGTCTGTGGTGGTGGGATCCCTGCGTTGTTTACCCAGTGGCCCATCCAGGTCTGGCGCCTTACCTAGACATTTACTCTCTGTCTTTGTGCCCAGGCCCTTCCTTCATGTTGGGTCCACACCCTCTCGATTTGCGTGTGTGACCCCTCCTGGAGGTCACTCCCGATGCTCACACCCCCATATTGGTGTCTGCCAACTTCGCCTTCTGCCGTGCGGGTGTCGCCCCTTGGGGGAGGGGGGTTGGTGGCGTCCCCGGCAGAGTGCTCTCAGACAGGGTGAGGCGCCAGGGGCAGGGAAGCAAGCCTCAAGCAAGTCCCCCTGCTGCACGTGCAGCCTGTTGAACCGTTGTTACTGTGATGCAGTAACAGACAATTTGCATATTGCCTCTTTATTATGTAGATGATCTTTTAGTTTCTGATCATGGCAGCTCAGGGTGTGTCATTGAGCATGCTAATGTATTATAATGAGCATATATGAGGCCAGGTGTACCTTTAGATGAAATTAGTCACCACATTGGATTGAGCTGGTCTATGCCAGTTGTAACTCATCAATCCAGTGGGGGTGGGGAGGTGGTCTTCCCTCTTCTTGACAGCTCCTGTAGTTTTTATTAATTGCAGCTGTTCTACCATAGACCCTATCTCAGGTACAGCTAGAGTTATACTGACTGATTAAGGGTATGTGTTAGTTCCATACCAGTCCCCATGAGCCAGTGAACCATCACTTGGTGCAGAAGCTTTAGAAGTCCATGTCTGAAGGTGGAGTTACACCTTTTGGCTGTGTTGGAGCATCCTATATGTGTCTGCATGTGTGTGTGTGTGGTGTATGCATGCCTGTAGATGAACATGGGGGGAGTGTGCGCCTATGTGTGTATGTATTCTACAAGGTTTCAGCTTGACTGAAGCCCAGTCAGTATTAGTTCAAGCCATGCTCTGAACATTTTCTTTTTAACATTTTATTTCTTAGGAGTGATATTCTTGCTTTTTTACTTTGTGCTGACCAGAAATCTTTGTCTATGAGGTCAGTAGTAGATAGATGGATATAGAGGTGGAAATGGGTTTATTTTAGTCAGCATGGACTGTGAAAAAGTGCATTTATTTTAATAATTACAAGAAAAAGAAAACAAAATACAGATTTAATTTAAACATTAGATACTCCTGGAAATAAATATTCTTTTTCTGTTTATTCACTTATGGCTAGCTAGTTCTCTGGGATTTAACTAAAAGACCAAGATGAATTAAATTGTTGTTTGTTACAGCCACATCTTTCAGTGCTTGAGTAATGTACTTTATTAGCATAAAGACAGCCAAATTTTAGCCAAAATAGAGAATATATGAAAAAGTTCTTTAATTTTTATCAAGGGAGAGATTAAACAAAATTGCAAGTCTGCAAAAAACCAACAACACCCCAAACCACCAGATTTTAAATATTTAGTTAATTATGTGAGAACAGATGCAAAAGATATGAGCAAGTGCCTGACTGTAGAAGAGAACATGAGTAAGTGCAGTAAATGAAGGTGTTTAAACTTAACAAGTAATTGGTAAACAGCATATCAAGAATAGATAGATAACTTCATTGCAATGGCTTCATTAAAAGACTATCAAATTTGGGAGATTATATTTAGGAGATTAAATTAACATTAAGTCAAAGAAATGCTTAAATAATAACATTGGTCTATAATTGAAGGGAATCTTATGTAGAATAATGCCTTAAAAAGACATCAAGTTGGATAATTTAGGTGGAAGAGATTAGAATGTGCATTTCTGACTTCTTGTACGTGATGCTAGTCATACCTTTTTTGATCAAGAGTCTTTAAAAATATTATTACTGCCCTAGCCAGTTTGGCTCAGTGCATGGAGTGTCAACCTGCAGACTGAAGGGTCCTGGGTTTGATTCTGGTCAAAGGCACATGTCTGGGTTGTAGGCTTGATCCCTAGTGGGGGGCATAGAGGAGGCAGCTGATCAGTGTTCTCTCTCATCATTGATGTTTCTATCTGTCTCTCCCTCTCTGAAATCAATACAAATATTTTTAAAAGATTATTACTAATTTTGATGCCATCAGCATAATTTGAGGCAACTAAAATATATTATTAATTATTAAATGGACTAACAAGAATAACTTTTAGACCTTTTATACATATGCAAATAGATGCTTTTAAAATAACAACAACAAAAAGCAACTTGGCAGTGTTATCAAGTAAAAGGTAGAAGAATAATGAGTGAATAAGTGAATGAATGAACAAACATACATACACATAAAACATTTTTTCTCTGTTAAATAGGTAACTATCCTATCTAGTAAAGAGGGAATATGCTAATTGACCCTCATGTCATTGCAAAGATGGCGGCGCCCCCAGCCAATAAGGAGGGACTATGTTAATTGACTGCCCTGTCCTCAAAAATGGTGGCGCCCACAGCCAATAAGGAAGGAATATGTTAATTGACTGCCATGTCCTCAAAGATGGTGGAGCCCACAGCCAATAAGGAGGGAACATGTTAATTGACTGCCACGCCCTCAAAGTTGGCGGTGCCCACAGCCACAAGATGGCAGCATCTAGTCCCCTTAGCCCTGCCGGGGCAGCAGGCATGTGGCAAGGCTGGGCCTGCCCCCATCGCATGCCTGCCTCCAGAGTCCCCCAGCCCCCTCAGCCCCCTAGCTGCCCAGGGCCTGCCTGAGGCACAGGCAAGCCTTGGATGGTGGCTGCCCAGGACCGCCTGAGGCTCAGGTAACCAGAGCCGGTCAAGGCTTGTGTTGCCGGCAGTGGCAGGAGCAGTGGTGTGATGGGGGCGTCGCCTTTCCCTCATTGCCAGGTCGCCTCCCACCCCTGAGGGCTCCTAGACTGTGAGAGGGGGCAGGCCAGGCTGGGGGACACCCTCTCCAGTGCATGAATTTTCATGCACCAGGCCTCTAGTAGAATTATACTTAGGAATAGCTTTGACTTTCCACACTTTTCTCACATAAAATATGCAGTGTCTATCTAGATTTAATTGTCTGATTATTTTATTTTATTTTATTGTATTTAAATTATTTTTTGAGCAATTAATATTTCATTTGATTTGCATTTTAAACCCATTTTTCATGGAATTAGTTTAAATTATTCATAATGTGGTCTAATTTATAATAACATTTAGGTGTTTGAAATGTTGCTCAAAGATTAGAAATCTCTTTTGAGCATGTAAAATATTTGGTCAACATAATGTTAACGATCTCTTTAAAGACCAGATAAATAATTCTCAGAAGCTAGAAGTCATTAATAGTCTGAGTAATGATGAGGTCATTTAGGAAAACAATTCCAAGGTACCTCAGAAGGCCAATGAGGAGGGACAATGGCAGAGACAAAGCAAATCATGTTTCTTAGAAGTCGTGTACTTTTTGTTCATTTTCTCCCCAGTGATCAACTGAAGGATTAGAATAGATGGAAATCCAGAATCCCAGGGTCTTTTAGTCAAATATAGATTTGTTTGTTCCCAAAAGGGACCCTGAACCTAGATCTCAGAGTCAGATACCAGTTTTCTGTTAAAAAGGAGTTTTAAAACACAAGTATATGTGGACAACTAAGGACTCAGCACATCTTTTCACAACACAAAGAACATTATAATTCAAATATGATGTTTGAAGATATGAAGTATCTCATGTAGTATTTACTCAGATATAATCCTATCTAATAAAAGAGTAATATGCAAATTAGGCATCACTCCATCACCAAGATGGCCTCCCCCATAGCCACATCCTATCTAATAAAAGAATAATATTCAAATTAGGCATCACTCCGTCCCAAAGATGGCCACCCCCATAGCCACAAGATGGCGGCGCCCAGTCCAGCTCAGCCCCGCCACTGAAGTGGTCAGGCCTGTTAGCCAGGCAGGTGGCGGGGGAGATGGGGACACCAAAGGGCAGAACAGGCGATCAGAGGGGGCTGGAGGTCCCCTGCCCAGGCCAGAGGCCTTCTCCAGAGGCCTCAGGCATGGGCAAGGGCAGAGCCAGTGATGGGAGGGGGTAGGGGCAGAGCCGGTGATCCGAGGGATATGAGGGTGTCCTACCTAGGCAAAAGGCCTGGGCCAGAGCCCTCATGCCTGGGCAGGGGCAAGGCTGGAGATCGCAGAGCCAGCGACTGGAGGGGCAGGGGCAGAGCCTGCGATCGCAGGGGTCTGGGCATTGGTGGAGCCGGCAAAGCAGGAGTCTGGGGGTTCCCTGCCCAGGCCTGCAGCCTTGGCCTGAGGCTGCAGTGGGATGGGGCAGAGCCAGCGATCTCAGGGCCTGGGCAGGGGCAGAACCGGTGATTGGAAAGGCAGGGGCAGAGCCTGCAATCGCAGGGGTCTGGGCATGGGCAGAGCCAGCAATGCAGAGGTCTGGGGGTCCTCTGCCCCGGCCTGTAGCCTTGGCCACAGGCTGTAGTGGGGCAGGGGTTGAGCTGGCAATCAGAGGGACCTGGGGGTCCCCTGCTCAAGCCTGCAGCCTTGGCCAGAGGCTGCCTGTTGGGCAAGGGCAGAACCAGCGATGGCTGGGGGCAGGATCAGAGCCAGTGATTGCAGAGGCCTGGGCTCTGTGAAGCTGGCGATTGGAAGGGCTTGGGGGTCTTCTTCCCAGGCCTGCAGCCTCAGGCAGAGACTGCAGGCCTAGGCAGGGGCAGAGTTAGTGATCGCAGGGGTCTGGGGTTCCCCTGCCCAGGCCTGCATCTTTGGGCAGAGGTTACAAGTCTGGGCAAGGGTTGAGCTGGAATTGGAGGGGCAGGGGTCGTGCCGGTGATCGGAGTGAACTACTTTTCTTACCGTTCATTGGCTAAGCTCCCTGTATGCCACTGGTAATATTCTTAGTAACTTGGGTAATAAGAATCCCTAAAGGTGATCTAGGGTTTTTGCACCACACTCCTGGAGAAAAAAAAAAAATGAAGGTCCACTGCTGAAGGGCTAAGAAATGTCATATCCTGTCCTAGCCAGTTTGGCTCAGTGCATAATGCCTCAGCCTGCTGACTGCAGGGTCTGGGTTCAATTCTGACCAAGGGCATGTACCTAGGTTCCTCTCTGGCCAGGGCCCAGGTCAGGGCATATGCAGGAGGCAACCAATCAAAGTGTTCCTCTCACTGATGTTTCTCTCTGTTTTTCCCTTCTCTTCCACATTCTCTAAAAATCAATGGAAACATATCCTCAGGTGAGGATAAAAAAAAAAGAAAGAGATGTCATATCCTATAAAAGACACATCTTGAAAATGCCTAAAGAAAGTTGTCATTTTTTTCATGGTGAAGGGACTGGAGTCCGTGTTGATGAAAACAGTTTGGTGGCTGTAGTGACTGGAGTGGCTGCAGCAACGGGGTGATGGGGCTGGTGGCTTCCCCTGATTAGCCTGGTCGCCTCACACAAAGGGAGGCCAGGCTGTGGCTTAGGCTCACTCCCCAAGGTGATCAGGGAGCAGGCCTAATCTGTCAGTAGGACACCCCCTGAGGGCTCCCAATATGTAAGAGGGGGCAGGCTGGGCTGGGGAACCCCCTACCCCAGTGTATGAATTTTGTGCACTGGGCCCCTAGTCCTATATAATAAAAGGCTAATACGCAAGTAGAACGGCGGAACAACCAGAACAACCAAACAACCGTACAGTCAGTCGCTATGACATGTGCTGAGCACCAGGGAGTATGTGCGGTACATGGAGGGCATTGGCCATAGTGGGATAGTGGAGCAGATGAGCGGAGGTTCCAGACCAAGGTGGGGTGCCGGTTGCTGTTATAGGGGTGAACTTCTGGTGATTACTGAAAATTCTTTGCTCCTGCGTGCCACGGTCCCACCCAGCACTCGCACCTGCTGCTAGCGCTGGCCCCATTTGCACCCACTGCCAGTGCCAGCCACGCTCACACTCACAGCCGGTGCCGGAGCCGCTGCTCACACCCACTGCAGGTGCCCGGTACCGGAGCTGCCATTCGCACCCACTGCCAGTACCCAGCACCAGTTCCAATCACTTGGTGCCATCAGTGGGTATGAGCAGTGGCTGCCAGTCCTCATCGCACCTGAGGGCTTATCCACCTCCCCCTGCTCCTGAGGGGCAATTGGGGAAGCAGGTGCTACTTGCACCTGCTGATGGCACTGGCCCTGCTTATACCCACTGCTGGTGCTGACCCCAATTGCTTCGTGCTATCAGCGGGTGTAAGTGGGGCCAGCACTATAAGCGCGTAGGAGCAGCCAGTGGCAGGAGCGAGGCTGCCAGCAGACAGAACCAGGGGCTGTGGTGGGAGGGGCCAGGTGGGGTCACAGAAGATGGGCCAAGACCCGCCCCTGTGCCTACCGCCGCCTTGTGGCCCACAGTTCATTTCAAGGTGCACAATTTTTGTGCACTGGGCCCCTAGTCCTATATAATGAAAGTGTAGTATGCAAATTATCCCCTCAACCAGGAGTTCTACCAGGGGGTGGGGCTGACCAGGGAAGGGAGGGAGGCCCCAGCCAGCAGCCTCTAGGGACCCTACCAGTGCATGAATTTCATGTACTGGGCTTCTAGTTTACATATAATGAACTTTATCGATTTTAAATATATGGGTCTCTAACTTTTGGCAAAAGTATACTTTTATGTAACCACTATTTCAAACCCAAAGTAGAACATTTCTATCACCCCAGAAATCCCTTGGGCTCCTTTTTAGTCAGTCTTCTCCAATTCTCTGACCTAAGCAACCAGAGTGATTTTAAACATTATAGATTAGTTTTACCTATTTTAAAATTTTATCTAAGTGGCATCATATAGTAAGTACTTTTTTGTGTCTGGTTTCTCAGCAAGATGCCTGTATGGTTCATCATTTGTTGAGTTTGATTTCTTTTTATTGCTGAGTAATATTCTATTGTGTGAATATCCAAAAATGTGGACAAGATTTGTTAGATATCTTACATATATTAATGGCCTATGTGTATGTGAAAAAGATGCTAGCATCATTTGTCACCTAAGCAAAATTAAAGTCTCAGTGAGATACAACTGCATACCCTTCTGGAATGGCTAAAATTAAAAACTGCTAATACCAAGTCCTGGTGACTAGATTGTATTCTCATGCATTGCCATTGGGATTTGTAGAATGGTGCAACCACTTCACAAAATAACTTGACAGTTTATAAAATTAAATACACACTTACAATGTGAGGCAGCAATCTCATTCCTAGACATTTACACCAAAGTAAGCAAACCATACCTACACATAAACTTGTTCATGAATATTCATAGCACTTTTATGCATAATAGCTCCAAATAGAAACAAACCTAATGTCCACCATCAAGTGAAATACATACTGATATAGATTTCTTTTTGTTTTTGTACTGAGCTTTGTCCTTGGCTAACTTGGAAATGTGTAAAATTTTCAGATATTTTAAAAGAGAAAGATTCTTAAATAGCCAGGTCACCCTGGCCTGTGTGGCTCAGTTGTTGGGTGTCGTGTTGTGCACCAAGAGGTAGTCAGTTCAATATGTGGTCAGGGCACCTGCCCAGGTTGTGGCCTCGATCCTTGGTAGGGGGCACATCGGAGGTAGCTGGTCGATGTTTCACTCTCATATCGATATTTCTCTCTCTCACCCTCTTTCTCTCTTAAAATTCAGTTAAAAAAAAGCATAGTCTTGGTTAAGCCCCAAATCACAATTAATCCTAGTTCATTTTATTCCTAACACATGTAAAAGCAGTGGATTTCTGCATTGTGCATGTGACCTAGAATAAGCTAGTAGAATCTGATTGAAAGTGTTGCCCAGCCATGTCCTGCCTGCATGTAAATAGCTGCCTCCCGAAAGTTCCCTTCTCCTGGGTTAAAACGGAGTTCTCTACAAAATGAGGGGGACTTCACAAATGGATTTTATTTATTTTTTAAAATTATTTTTAGGTTTTTTTTAATGTAAGTTGATTGAGGTGACATTGGTCAACATGAGTATACACTAGTAGGTTTCAGGTATGGGTTTCTATGTTACAAGAACAAATTGACTTTAAACAATATAGAGGTTTGTTTTGATTCTTCTCAGATTCTTTCAGTCTTAGTTTTTGTGTTATAAGTTTTCTTAATTTCCACATTTCATAGGTATCAAATAAGAATTTGGGAATGTGTGTGTCAAGAACTGTTTATTGGTCAGATTGTCTTTTAAACCAGACATTTTTCTTGAATGGTATTTTAATGGTGTGATTCAATTCTCAGCTTCAGTAAATAGTGAATTTATGTCAGTGTTGTTGTTATTGTAATTATAATTTTGGGGGGGTGTTGGGGTTTATTTACAAATGTATTGTTTGAATTCATTCAGGATGATGAATTAAAAACCTTATCAGGGATCTCTACTGAGATGGTAGAAAATCATAAGATCAGAAGTAACAGATCTCAGTGTGGAGGGTGTGGAGGGACAGAAGAGATTAACCAGAGAACATATATGCATGTATGTATAACTCATGGACAGACAATAGCGTGTGTGGAAGGCCTAGGGTGGAGTGGGGGTTGGGTAGAAGGGGGCAAAAAGGGGGAAATGGGGGACATCTGTAATAATGTCAATAAAAAGGTAAATGAATTTAAAAAAAGGAAGTCAGTATTCCTGAATCCTTTGCATGTGGTTTGTGTATTATAACCTGCTTTTTCTTGAAATAGGAACACTATAAATTTGAACCTTATTCTTATAAGTAAAACTTTGCAGATTAACTCCAAATTTCAAGCTGTTTCAAATTAATTTAAATTTATGCCAAAAACTCTGTGATTATTTCCTAAGGGGACTCTAGGAATCCTGTGGCTACATCTAGATAGGAGAGAAGCTAGATTAGAAACAAACTTAAAAAAGGATTTAAAAATATATCTTTTTATTGATTTCAGAGAAGAAGGGAGAGGGAAAGAGAGAGAGAATCATTGATTGGCTTCCTCCTGCACAACGCCCACCCCCCCCCACCCCCCAGGACAGAGCTAGTAACCAGTAACGGGGCAAGTGCCCTGACCGGGAATCAAACTGTGACCTCCTGGTTCATAGGTCAACGCTCAACCACTGAGCTATGCCAAAAGGATTTTATTAGGTGTAAATTGTCAATTCCAGACAACGAGAATTTATATATATATATTTTAATACAATGTTTTTTCATGCCCTGGGAAGGGTTTTCTTAAAAAGAAATACATACAAGAAATGTGTTATACCTGTGATTGTATTGTTGCTGAAATATAATTATTTTTGAGGCAGCTCTTCATTAATTGAATCTGAACCAATACTACCAAGATGTAAAGTTGTTTACCTTTCCACTCCATCTTCAGTGTTTCTAAATTTTAATATAGGGAGAATAAAATTAACAAGTAGCTTTTGAAATCTGGGACTACCTACAGGGTAAATCATTCAAATTCTCATGTAAATATATCTTGAAGAAAGAAATAATTAAAGCCATTGATAATCTTTGCCTAAATATCAATTATCAGATGTTTTCCGCTAAAACTTCCTATTCAAGCTTCTCAGTCCCTGGACAGCATACCCATAATATTGTGGTGGGACTTGAGTATGATGGGTTGGGGGAGGGGGGTACAGCCTGAGACCATAATTGTTTCTTTTAGGGATGTTTGGAGGGAGAGTTTTGTGCCTGGCAGCATAACCACTAAGCATGATTCTCTAGGCTTCACCAAAGATTCTATGAGCTATGAATATATATATATATATTTTAGCTTTTTATGTGGAAATTGCCATAGACTCACATAGAAGTTGCAAAAATAGTATAGTTCCATTATACTCCCCACTTAGCTTTCTCCAAGATAACATTTTCCAACCACAGTACTATTATCAGCTGTAAACCTTTTTCAGGTTTCACCAGTTTCTAGATGTACTCTGTGTGTGTGTGTGTTTTATAAAATTTTGCCACACTCTGATACTCGGAGCCACTACATTCAGGATACAGAAATCCTCTGTCACACCAAAGAAATTCTTATGCCACCCCTTCATACCAACACCTTCCCTCCAGGCCTGGCAACCATGATCTGTTCTCGCTCACATAATTTTGTCATATCAGGGATGTTATAGAAATGGAACCATGTGTTACGTGTCTCCCCAAAATTCATATGTTAGTCCTCAGTGCCTTGGAATGTGACCGTATTTTGCGATCTTTAAAGAGGCGAATGAATTAAAATGAGGTGGTTTGAATGGGCCCTAATACAATGTGACTAGTGTCCTTATATGAAGAGAAAATTCGAGCACACAGAACATTCAGGTACAGAGAAAAGCCACATGAAGACATAGAGAGAAGGAGGCCATCTGCATGCCAAGGAGAGGCCTCAGAAGAGACCAATTCTGCCAACACCTTCATCTTGAACTTTTACCATCTAGAATTGTGAGAAAAATTTTGTTTAAGCCACTAAGACTGTATTTTGTTATAACAGCCGTAGCAAACTAATACATATACAGTCTACTGTAACCTTTTAACATTAAAAAAACACACAGCCAGCCTACAGACTGAGGGGTCCCAGATTCGATTCCAGTCAAGAGAAATGTCTGGGTTGCAGGCTAAATCCCCAGTAGCATGCATGAGGCAGCTGATCGATGATTCTCTCTCATCATTGATGTTTCTATTCCTCTTTCCCTCTCCTTTCCTCCCTGAAATCAATAAAAATATATTAAAAAATCACATACAACATAATTCTCCACCCAGTAGTGCACCAGGACTTCCTTTAATTGCTGAGTGGCATTTCATTGCTGGATGTCTCACAGCTTGTTTTTCATTCATTCATTAGTGGACATTTGGATTGCTTCTGGTTTGGAGCCATATTGAACAGACTTGCTATGAACATTCATATTCAGATTTCTGTGTGAACATGTGTTTATTTCTCTAAGGTAAACACTCAAGAAAAAGACTGTTGGGTCATATGGTAATTATACATCTAACTTTATAAGAAACTAGAGGACTGGTGCATGAAATTCAAGCATGGGTAGGGTCCCTAGGCCTGACCTGTGATCAGGCCTAGTCAGGGCCTCCAGCTGCTGCCCAGGGCCTTCCTTCCCTGGCAGCTGGCTGTCAGCCGGGGCCTTCTTTCATTCTGCACCACCCCCTGGTGGTCAGCGCA
>PVJC01050126.1:0-11902 GCA_004026665.1 Murina feae
GTTTAAGTTGTACCAGGAACATCCAAGTCCTAAGAACAGGCAAACTCTTTGGTGTAATTTTCACTTATCTCTTTCTTGGCTTTTTAATGGAGGTCTTCTGTTTGTTTTCACACAGAAGATAAATAATGTAGTTTCTCTAAGCTTAAAAGAATTAAACTAGTAAATGCTGCTAATTCTAATATTTGAAAATATCTGCTATTTAGAATAGTTTTATTTCAGACTGATATTAACCTTCATATATTTCTTTCCTTTTCCTTTTCTTTTTCTTTTTTAAAAGAATCTAAATTGTAACCCCTTCACTTTTTCATATGGGGAAAAGGCTATAGTGAAAATAAGGATTAATGAAAAGTAGACTTTCTATTTTAATATTATGTTACTAAAAAGTCAGAATCTCAATATTTCCTTTGGTCTTATAAATGGTTTGATATAAGCATTTTACATTTTAGTAAAAGAAAATTTTACTGTGAAAAAGCTATAAAATATTTTCAGCCCTACAAAAGGCTCATCCATGTTCCTTGCCAGGCTTACTCTTAACCCTCATTCAGAGATGTCACCTATTCTGACTTTTGTCACCAAAGATTGTTTAGCCAAATCTTTTTTTGTTATGTGTGCTTTACCAATTTTAAAAAAATTTATTTTCAATTACAGTTTATCCTTAATATTATTTTACTAGAGGCCCGGTGGATGAGATTTGTGTGCTTGGGGTGGGGAGGGGAGTCCCTCAGCCTGGCCTGCACCCGCTTGCAGTTTGGGAGCCCTCAGGGGATGTCTGACTCAGGCCTACTCCCTGGCAGTTGAACATCCTTAGTGCTGCTGTGAAGGTGAGAGAGGCTCCTGGCACCACTGCTGCACTTGCCAGCTATGAGCCCCGCTTCTGGCTCATAGCAGGATCTGGCTAAAACTGGCTCTCCGACAACCCTGGAGTGGTCCTGGATTTCAAGAGGGTACAGGCCAGGTCGAGAGACCCCACTAGTGCATGATCAGGGCTGGGAGGGACGTGGGAGTTTGGCCAGCCAGAGAGGGACTGCAGAAGGGCTCCAGGGCATGTCCAGCCAATCTCACTCAGTCCCTATTGGCTGGATCCCACCAGCAAGTAACCTACTGGTCAGAGTGTCTGCCTCCTGGTCGTCAGTGCACATCAGAGTGACTAGTTGCCTGGTCTACTGTCTGCCCCCTGTTGGTCATTGCACATCAGAGTGAATGGTTGAATTGCCTTAGCATATCATTAGTATATTATGCTTTGATTGGTTGAACGGATGACTGGATGACCAGACATTTAGCATATTAGGCTTTTATTATATAGGATAAGTTTCAGGTATATAGCATAATGGTTAGGTAATCTTTCATTTTACAAAGTGATCCCCTTGATATTTCAAGTACCCACCCGACATCAGACATAGTTATTGCAATATTAGTGACTATATTTTTATGCTAATCTTGAATTTTCTATAAATAGAATAATGCAATTATGTCTATATTATCTGATTTTGTTTACCCAACATCATATCTGGTAGGTTTTACAATGTGTTACATCTAGAAGGAGTTCATTCATTTAAATTGCTAACTAGTATTCAAGGTATGAATAAGTCACAAATTACTTATTCATTCTAGTTTTGATGGACAAAAACACTCATCTCCTTTAATACCTACATAGGAGTAGAATTGTTGGCTCATACACCAGGCATTTATTAGATTTTAGTTGATACATATAGTTTTCAAAGATAATTAAAAAAAATATTTTATTGATTTTTTTTTATAGAGAGGAAGAGAGAGGGATAGAGTGTTAGAAACATCGATGAGAGAGAAACATCGATCAGCTGCTTTCTGCACACCTCCTACTGGGGATGTGCCTACAACCAAGGTACATGCCCTTGACTGGAATAGAACCTGGAACCTTTCATTCCACAGGTTGACACTCTATCCACTGAGCCAAACCAGTCTGAGCTCAAAGGTGATTTTTGCCAATATACACCCCTACTAACAAAGAATGATTTTAGCTGCTCAATATCAGCACCATCACTTAGTATTGTCACTCTTCTTTTAGGTTATACTAGAGGGCCGGTGCACAAATTCGTGCACTGGTGGGGTCCAGCTGGCCCACCCCATGGGGGCCATCAGGGGTGGTCTCGCTGCGGTGAGGGGCTGTGGTCAGGGCCGGCCAGCCCCACCTCCGATCAGGGTGGAGGTGCCTGTTCAGGGGTGGGGCTGCTGAGACGAGGGACCACAGGCATTCCAGTCATTCTGCTGTTTTGTCAATTTGAATATTACCCTTTTATAATATAGGATTGTTTTATAAAATTCCATTTTTGCAAATGTTCCTTGTTAGCATTTATATATATAAAAGCCTATATGCAAAGTGTCCCCTCAGTAATTTGACTGACCAGGAGTTCGATCACGTACTATGATGTGTGCTGACCACCAGGTGGTGGTGTGGAACAAAGGAAGGCCCCGGCCAGCAGCCAGCAGCTGGCAGTCGCTGGGGACTCTACCCATGCATGAATTTAATGCACTGGGCCTCTGGTTTAGAAATAAGATTGACTTTATAAAATGGATTATTGAAACAAAATTTACATACCATACAACTCACCCATTTTATGTGTACAATTCACTAACTTTTAGTATATTCACAGTTGTGCAACCATCACCATAATCAAATTTAGAAAATTTTCATCACCTGAAAAGAACCTTAGCCGTAATCCTCTATTTTCAAGATTCATGCATGTTATAGCATATAATAATGCTTTATTCCTTTTTTATTGCCAAATAATACTCCATTTTATGGATATATCACATTTTATTTGTTTATTCATTCAGGTTATAAATCACTTTTTTGGATTTTAGTTCATTTGTGACTCTTCGGTTCCTTAGGTCTCTGATGTGTTTTAAACAAGCCATGGTTTTATAGCTTAAATAGCTTATTTGTGTTGTTCGGGTGAGAGTGACAGTATCTTGTGATGTTCTGCATCCAAACCAGACATGAAACCTTTTTCCAGGATTTTGAGCTACTCTTAATTTTTTTTCATTACAATCATCCTTTGAAATGTGAGGCATTCTTATGCCTGTTTTCACAGGTGATAAAGTGTGTACTGTATTAAGTTCAACACTTTGTCCAGGCTTAGATAATCAATGAGAACAGTTTTCGTTTAAAACCAGGTCTTTTTACTTAAAATACAGTGCTTTTTCCATTCATTGTATCATTTGGGGGAGAGAGAGAGAGAGAGAGAGAGAGAGAGAGAGAGAGAGAGAGAGAGAGAGAGAGAATAATTCATACTTCAGAATTGACTTGAGAGAATCACAACTTGGCGTTGGATTGTCAGGTATTCTATTACCAAGAAGGTGGAGTTTAAAGTGGTCTATCTTAAAGTAAATTGTGAAGCATTCCATAAATTTTTCTGTTGAGCGTCTTGGTTTTGATTCTGATTTTGCTGCTCTTTTTAGCAGCTGGATAACTAGACCTCAGAGCTCACTCCAGTCAGGTAAAGAACAGCTGTTCTAGTGTTCTTTCGCTCCACGGCCTGTCCTCTGATTTGACTCATTAGCCTGTTAGCAGATGGCTTAGCAGAATTTTTGAAGAACCTCCACTTCTCAGCCAAGATTCCTGAGAGCCAGAAAGAAAATGCTCAGCTACTGGTACCTGATGCACAAGTTAACTCTGTTTTTGAAAAAGAGTTTCTCAGCTATAAAAATCAACATAAATGTCATGATATTCCTGAAAAATACGTATCAGAAATCCTCCAACTTTTATATTTTAGGACTTCTAAAGTAAATAAATAATTAACAGGAATGTATGCCTGATTCCATCTTTAAATTTTTAAAGTGAGGACCAATTTCTCAATTTGAGATCAATTTGAAAGAAGCAAGTTGATGTGTTTCATTTTTTGTCACCCCCCCCCCACCAATTCCCTTGCATATTTGCTTCTGTGGCTGCACCTGTGCCCCCCACTTTGACTTTAAACAGCTGCATATAATACTCAAAGGGACATATGATTTTGTCCTGCTTGACTCTGATGATTCCACAGTCTGTCACTCACTTTCCCTAAAGAGAATGATAAGAATGCACTTATTATAATAAATTTATCACACAATTATATAATAATATATAATAAATTTATAAAGTAAAGATGCTTTGTCTTTGAAGTCAGAATGATATTTTTAAAGGGTAGATAGTGCATATTTGAGCAGACAATTCCTTTCCTGGCAAATTCCTCAATGGCTCTTCATTGACCTAAGGAATCAAACTTGACATACATGGTTCTTCATGGTCTGGTGCAGCCTTATTCTTTAAGTCACAGTCTGTGCGCCTCACCCATCACGGTTTTGCTCATCATGCTTGTGCTAGCACAGGTATGTATTTGACCCCTTATCCTGTGACACGAATGACCACCTTTTCCTTTTGAAAACAACTCTGCTCTCCTGGCTTCTATGGCAACTTTTCCTCTAGTGCTCTTCCTAATCATTAACTTGCCATTTTGTCTAAAATTTCAGTGTGGACATGTTAATTTTGAAATGCATATGAGCCATCCACGTAGGGATCATAAGCAGACATTTGGATATCCAGGCCTTGAGCTCTTATGACCCTTCTTCCTCAGGTTCCTCCAACTGAACTCCAAACACTGGAGCTCTTGGCCCCATCTTCTTCTACCTCACCCTTTCTCCCCCTTCTTGTTTCCTTCCCTCTCCCCCTCCTCCCCTTTCTTCTCTTTTGACAATGACTTTTGCAATTTATGACAATCACCATACTTACATCTCTATCCAGTGCTGCTTCTCTGAGCTGCAGACCTTCATGTTCAAGTCTGTTTGAAAATGTATTTGTTTCTTGACCAAAATGTGAACGCTACAGCAACAGAAACTTCTCTTGCTTTTTTTAAAAAAATCACTGCATATGTAAAGTAGAAAGAGAGCTTGGAACTCAATAGATGCTAAAAATATTCAACTTGATAAATGTTAAACTTCACCAATCTATGATATTTCATCTATGCAAAGTCCCAAGAAACTTTTAACCTAATGTTAGACTAGCAGTTCTCCACACTCCTCTTTAGATTCATGGCTGATGGTGCAAGGCCAGCCCTGAAGCTGCAGGTATAAAGGGAGTCATTTTGTGGAAGCTTGCAAAAACAAGGTGATAATTACCGCTATGTCATTAAATTGAATCCAGCTTACTAAATTGTGTGAATATACCACAATTTTATCTGTATATTCTCTGTCAATGGATATTTGGGATGTTTCTACTTATCTGTGAAAACTTGGCTCCTATTCAAATTATTATAAAATCAAATTAAATGCAAACTTTATAGAGAAAAATGGTCATGTGATTTGTGAAAGAGTCTTCTTTAGGAGTTATACCAAACATTCAAGGAAGAACTAAAACCTATCCTCCTCAGACTATTCCAAAAAATTCAAGAGGAAGGAACACTTCCAAGCTCATTCTATGAAGCCAGCATCACGCTAATACCAAAACCAGATAAAGACAATACAATAAAAGAGAATTATAGGCCTATATCCCTCATGAACATAGATGCCAAAATCCTCAACAAAATTCTAGCAAATCGGATACAGTAGTACATCAGAAAGATCATACACCATGACCAAGTAGGATTTATCCCGAAAATGCAAGGATGGTACAATATCCACAAATCAATAAACGTGATATATCACATAAACAAATTGAGAGATTAAAATCACATAGTCATATCAAGTGATGCAAAAAAAGCATTTGACAAAATCCAACACCCTTTCTTTTTTTAAAAAAATATATATATTTTATTGATTCTTCTACAGAGAGGAAGGGAGAGTGATAAAGAGCCAGAAACACTGATCAGCTGCCTCCTGCACACCCCCCACTGGGGATGTGCCCGCAACCAAGGTACATGCCCTTGACCGGAATCAAACCTGGAACCCTTCAGTCCACAGGCCGACGCTCCATCTACTGAGCCAAAACGGTCAGGGCCCAACACCCTTTCTTGATAAAAACTTTCAGCAAGGAGGGATTAGAAGATCATACCATAACATAATAAAAGCCATATATGACAAATTCACAGCCAACATCATACTCAATGGGCAAAAACTAAAACCATTTCCCTTAAGAACAGGAAGAAGACAGGGATGCCCACTCTCACCACTCTTATTCAACATAGAACTGGAAGTATTAGCCATCGCAATCAAACAAAAAGAAGAAATAAAAGGCATTCAGATTGGAAAAGAAGAAGTAAAACTGTCCTTATTCGCAGATGACATGATACCATACATAGAAAACCCTAAAGACGCCATCAAAAAATTATTAAACTTAATAAATGAATTCGGCAATGTAGCAAGATACAAAATTAATGCCAAGAAATCTATGGCATTTCTAGACACTAATAGTGAACTTACAGAAAGAGAGACTAAAAAAAGCAATCCCATTTACCATCGCACCAAGAAATTTAACATACCTAGGAATAAACTTAACTAAGGAGGTAAAAGACCCATATGTGGAAAACTACAAAACACTGAAAAAAGAGATAGAGGAAGACATAAACAGATGGAAGAGCATACTGCGTTCATGGATTGGTAGAATCAACATCATCAAAATGTCCGTACTACCCAAAGCAATCTATACATTCAATGCAATCCCCATTAAATTACCAATGGCATATTTACAGACCCAGAACAAACTTTCCAAAAATTCATCTGGAATAAAAAAACACCCTGAATAGCTGCAGTAATCCTGAGAAAGAAGAACAAAGTAGGTAGGATCTCAATACCAAATATCAAGCTGTATTACAAAGCTACTGTTCTCAAAACAGTTTGGTATTGGCACAAGAACACACATATAAATCAATGGAATAGAATAGAGAACCCAGAAATCGACCCAAACCACTATGCTCAATTAATATTTGACAAAGGAGGCATGAACATACAATGGAGTCAAGACAGTCTCTTCAATAAATGGTGCTGGGAAAATTGGACAGATATATGCACAAAATTAAACTGGACCACCACCTTACACCATACACAAAAATAAACTCAAAATGGATAAAGGACTTAAACATAAGATGGGAAACCATAAAAATACTAGAGGAATCCACAGTCAGCAAAATCTCAGATATATGCCCAAGGAATTTCTTCCCTGATACTGCTCCTAGGGCAATGGAAACTAAAGAGAAAATAAACAAATGGGACTATATAAAAATAAAAAGCTTTTGAACAGCAAAGGAAACCATCAACAAAACAAGAAAGCCCACTGCATGGGAGAACATATTTGCCCCCCAATGTTGTCACCGATAAGGGTTTAATCTCCAACACTTACAGGGAACTCATACAACTTAACAAAAGGAAGGCAAACAACCCAATCAAAAAATGGGCAACAGACCTAAATAGATACTTTTCGAAAGAAGACAGAAGGAAGGCCAAGAGACATATGAAAACATGCTCAAAGTCACTAATCATCCGAGAGATGCAAATCAAAACAACAATGAAGTATCATCTCACACCTGTCAGAATGGCTATCATCAACAAATCAACAAACCACAAGTGCTGGAGAGGATGCGGAGAAAAAGGAACCCTCATGCACTGCTGGTGGGAATGCAGACTGGTGCAGCCACTGTGGAAGACAGTATGGAGTTTCCTCAAAAAACTAAAAATGGAACTCCCATTGGACCCAATGATCCCACTTCTAGGAATATAACACAAGGTAGAAACACCAGTGAGAAAGGATATATGCACCTCTACATTCATAGCAGCACAATTCATAATAGCTAAGATTTGGAAACAGCCTAAGTGCCCATCAGCAGATGAGTGGATTAAAAAACAGTGGTACATCTCACAATGGAATACTATGCTGCGGTAAAAATGAAGGAGTTCTTACCATTTGCAACAGCATGGATGAAACTGGAGAGCATTATGCTAAGTGAAAGAAGCCAGTCAAAGAAAGATAAATATCACATGCTCTCACTCATTTATGAAATATAATGAACAACATAAACTGATGAACAAAAATAGATCTAGAGACAAAGAAGCATCGATCAAACTGTCAAACCTCCTGATGTCCTGGAAATGTTTTCTGAACAACTGGATGAGGTTCAAAGTAGGATGAGAGTATCCTATATTATAAAAGCCCAGTGACTGAAGGGCGGAACCACAAGAATGATGGGTCGATCAGTAGCTATGATGTGCACTGACTACCAAGGGGCAGACACTCAATGCAGGAGCTGCCCCCTGGTGGTCAGTGCACTACCACAGTGGGAGTGCCACTTGGCTGACCAGGGTGAGCAGCTTTCCCCACTGCAAACCCTGGGCCAACCCGGGCTACTATTGTCGCCTCTTCACCCCAGGCTCCTCCTTCTCCCTCTCTGCTGCCTCCTCCAGATGCCCACAGGCTGTGCAGTGTCCCTGCTATCTGGTGACCCCGGAGGCTGGGAGGTGGGTTTGTGGCCACTGTGGGCCACTGAGGACTACTCTGCCGCCTCCAGTGCTATTGTCCCTGGGCCCAGCTCCAATGAGGTCCCCTGGAGAGGTGAATGCTCCAGCTCCACAGAAGTTGCTGGACCAGGGAGCAGGAGCTCATAGGGCAGGTCCACAGCCACTCCGCTGACTGCGATGAGAAGCACTCCCACAGCAGGCTGATCCCTGCAGGCCATGCCCCCCACCAGTGCACTAATCAGGCCTCTAGTGTATATATGTTTACATTCTTCCTTTTAAAATCTATGTAATTTAAAAAATGTCCTCTACTACATATATTAATTATCTTAACTAATAAAAGCATAATATTGACATTAACTGTTTCTCCAGGATGGGGTAAGCCATGCCCACCAGCCATTCAGAGTGGCTGCATGCAAATTGACCCAGCCAAGATGGCGGCTGGCAGTCACCGAGACAGCAGCGGCTCAGGTGGCCTGCCACGGCCAGGTGCAGCGCAGGCCGTTGGAGGCGGCTGGGGAGGCAGCCTGGAAGACAGGACCAGGGGGCCACGAGATACCAAGACCAGGGGGCACAGTGAGCCAAAGGCATCGGGATCCCCCCAGCCAACGACCTGGCTGGGCCTTGGCTGGGGCGGTGGTTGTGGAAGACGGGAAGAGGAGGCCCTGTGGTAGCCCCTGCTGGGGCGGTGGTTACAGACCACGGAACCAGGGGGCGTAGGAAGGCAGAGGCATCAGGGACCCCTCAGGCACCACCCGGGCCAGTTCTCGGCTGGGGCAGTGGCTACGGAAGACAGGACAAGGGGGCAGGGCAAGCCAGAAGTATCAGAGACCCTCCAGCCACTGCCCTAGCTGGGCCTAGGCTGGGGCAGTGGCTGCGGAAGACGGGATGAGGGGGCATGGAGAGCAGAGGCATCTGGGACCCCCCAGACACACCCCAGCCAGGCCTAGGCTGAGGCAGTGGCTGCAGAAGACGGGATGAGGGGGCGTGGAGAGCAGAGGCATCTGAGATCCCCAGCGAGCACCTAGGCGGGGCCTGGTGGAAGACAGAGCAAGGGGGCAGGGCAAGCCAGAAGTATCAGGGACCCCCCCAGCCACTGCCCAAGCTGGGCCTAGGCTGGGGCAGTGGCTGCGGAAGACAAGATGAGGGGCGCAGAGAGCAGAGGCATCAGGAATCCCTAGCCACAGCCCCAGCCAGTCCTCGGCTGAGGCAGTGGCTGCAGAAGACGGGATGAGGGTGCGTGGTGAACCAGAAGTATCAGTGACCCTCCAGCCACCGCCCTGGGCTGGGCCTCGGCTGCGGCAGTGACTGTGGAAGATGGGAGAAGGGGGTGCGGTGAGCAGAGGCATGGGGACCTCCAGCCAGCACCTAGGCTGGGCCTTGGCTGGGGCAGTGGTTGTGGAAAACAGGATGAGGGGGTGCAGTGGTGGCCAGGCCTAGGCTGGGGCAGTGGCTGCAGACCACTGGAACCAGGGGGTATGGGGATGCTGAGGCATCAGGGACTCCCCCCCCCCAGCCACCGCCTCGGCCTGGCCTTGGCCTGGGCAACAGCTGCAGAGGAAGGGGACAAGGGGGCCAGAGAGCCAGAGGTATCGGGGAGCCCCCAGGCACTGCCCTGGCAAGCCTCAGCTGGGGCAATGGCTGGGGAAGACAGAACGAGGGGGCTGGCCAGCCAGAGGCATCGGGGACCCCCCAGCCACCGCCCAGGCCAGGCCTTAGCTGGGGCAGTGGATGTGGAAGACGGGATGAGGGGGCACGGTGAGCAGAGGCATTGGGGAGCCCCCAACCACCGGGACCAGTGGGCACGGTGGGCCAGAGGCTTGGGGACCCTCCAGCCACTGCCTGGGCCAGGCCTCCGCTGGGGCAGGGGCTGCAGATGATGGGACCAGGGGGCATGGCGAACCAGAACCATTGGGGAGCCTCCAACTACCCTCGGCCAGGGTGGTGGCTGAGGAGGAGGGGACGGGGGCACTAGCCAGCCATTGGGGACCCCACAGGAAGCACCCAGCAGGGCCTGCTTGCCCATCCCTGTGGTGTGAAGCAGACAGGCCTGGCAGAGAGCAGAGAACCACATGGAGTGGGCCCAAGCCATGAGTAACACATCTCCTGAGGGCCCCCAAATTGGATAGGGTGCAGGTCCGGCTGAGGGACCTCCCAGTCTGCCTTCCCCCTCCCCCACCTAGCCGTGCACAAATTTCGTGCACCGGGCCCCTAGTAAATCATCTAAACTAATAAAAGCGAAATAGTAAAATTAACCGTTTCTTCAGGACGGGGTAAGCCACGCCCACCAGCCAATCAGAGCGACTGTATGCAAAATAGTCCAGTCAAGATGGCGGAGGCGGGAGCCAGGAAGAAGCCACAGACTGCGGCCCAGTCGGGCAGACTGGAGGCCTCTGCCGCAAATAGAGGCGGCAGCCGAGGGAGGGAGCAGCCGGCCAGGCCGGGGGCTGCGATGGGCCTGGGTGGGTCCCGGGGCACACATGCACCGAGGCTGCTAAGCCTCGGAGCTACCCACTCAGGCCCATCGCAGGGGAAGCGGGACTAGCCGGCCCAGGGACTGTGATCAGCCTGGGTGGTCCCCGGGCACACACGCAGGGAGGTTGCTAAGCCCTCGCAGGACCCACTCAGGCCATTGCTACGGGGGCGCAACCAGCCGGCCCAGGGGCTGCAATGGGCCTGAGTGGGTCCTGGGGCACACACGCACGCAGGCTGCTAAGCCTTGGAGCGACCCGCTCAGGCCCATTGCAGGGGAAGCGTGACCAGCCGGCCCAGGGACTGTGATCGACCTGGGTGGGTCCCGGGGCACACACGCAGGGAGGCTGCTAAGCCTCCGTTAGACTTACCCAGGCCCATCGCAGCGGGGTGGGAGGTGGGAGGGGGGGCCAGCCAGCCTGCCCAGGGGCTGCAATGGGCCTGGGTGGGTCCAGGGGCACACACTCAGGGAGGCTGCTAAGCTAAGCCTCCATGCATGTGTTTCCCACGACCCACCCAGGCCCATCGGAGCCACAGCAGTGGTGGGCTGGCTGGGCAGCTGGAGGATTTAATGAGGGAAGCTTTAGTGAGGGAAGGAGAGCTGCTCCCTTTTTCTCACACACACGCCTCCTGGGTTCACTCTCTCGCTGGCTCCATTTTCTCTTACACAGGGGCAGGGGTCTCCTGTGAGAGGCCCTATCTCCCTTCAGAACTGGGGTGAACCCCCAGGGGAGCCAGGAGATGGAGAGATGGGCAGGGGGCAGGCGAAGCAGCAGTCAGGGAGAGTTTGGGGGGAAGTAACCAGGTGGGGGAGAGGTGCAACAGGATGGAGGGAAAAATTTTATGAATCAGTGGACAGCAGAGTTAAAAAAAGAGGATGTATGAGGGAACTGTAGGGCCTATAATGAAAACCAAGTATAGTTGTGTACTGGGGACAGATTTTAAAAGTAGAAGTCAGAAAAGAAAAAAAGATAAATGATAGTGGATAATTAGGCAGGTAGATAGATAGGTATTAAAACAGTGGAAGTATGTAAAA
>PVJC01050127.1:0-11910 GCA_004026665.1 Murina feae
AGCTTAAATAATATTTGTAGTGTTGAATGGATTAGAAATGGGAGATGAGAGAAAGGTGATTAGAGGGGAGATGATACCATTAATCAAGATGGGGACACAGGACAAAAAGTCTGTTTGGACAAGAGATAATTTGTTTTAAGACATGTTGAGTTTGTTGTGTCTATTGGACATCTTGCAGATAGTTGGAAAATATCTATCTGGAGCTTAGTAAAATCTAATATAATAAAAGAGAAACATGCAAATTTGACTGTTACCACCAGCCAATCAGAGCAGCTGTATGCAAATTAACCCAGCCAAGATGGAGGCCAACAGCCATGGAACTAGAGCAACAGCCATGGAACTAGAGCAAACTGTTGCAACTGCCTGCCTAGTCTGGCTGAGCCTCTGCTCACAGCCACGCCCACCAGCCAATCAGAGAGGCTGTATGCAAATTAACCCAGCCAAGATGGAGGCTGGCAGGGCAGCTCTGCACTGGGAGCCTCCACGGCCGGCCGGTATAGCTGTGCCAGGTGTGTCAGCTCAGTGGGAGGTAGGATCTGGCCTGGGGCCTCCTCGGGGCATCCAGGAGCAGCTGTCCTGGGTCTGCTGCCTAGCTCCGCCCCCGGGAGCCTCCGAGGAGCATCCAGGAGCACCTGTCCCGGGTCCACTGCCTGGCTCCACCCCCTGGGGGCCTCCCCGGGGCATGCAGGAGCACGGGGCCTCTGCAGGGTGTGCAGGAGCAGCCGTCCTGGGTCTGCTGCCTGGCTCTGCCCTGGGGGCCTCCACAGGGTGTCCAGTAACACCCATCCAGGGTCCACTACCTTCATCCGCCCCCCAGAGGCCTCCACAGGGTGTGCGGGAGCGTCTGCTGCACAGTGCGGAGAATCCAAAGCCAGTCCACTGCCCAGCTCCACCCCGGGTGTGTTTGCTCAGCAGCAGGGCCCTACCGAGGGATTCTGCACTAGCGTCCGCCCCTGGCTTGCCACCCAACTCTGCGCCAGGTGTGTCCCCTCAGCGGTGTGGGCCCACCAGGGGTGTGCAATTGTGGGCCCTCCGGTGGGAAACATCCAGGCCTGCACTAATGGCTCTCAGCCCCTCACTGAGGGCACAGGCCGGGCTGAGGGACCCCCACCCCCACCTCTTCAGTGCACAAATTTTTGTGCACCGGGCCCCTAGTAGTTAATATTAATAATCATTTTAGCCTTGATATTTCTAAGGTGAGTGCTCTGATTTGACTAGACCCAGATGTAAATGAGTTTTTTAAAAAATATATTTGTATTGATTGTAGAGAGAGGAAGTGAGAGGGAGAGAGAAATAGAAATGTTGATGACAGAGGAATATCAATCACCTGCCCCCTACATGCTCCCTTCTGGAGATTGAGCCCACAACCTGGGCATGTGCCCTGACCAGGAATGGAACCAATGACCTCCTGGTACTCAGGATGATGCTCAACTGACTGAGACACACCTGATTGGCTAGAAGACTTTTGTTGTACAAAAAGAGGATAATAAACACACCCATTTCACAGAGTTGCTATAAGGCTAGTTTAGTTATTGCATGTAAAACACAATAGGGCCTGGATATAGAAGGACATATAATCATTAGCTATTATGGAACCCTCCCCTGACACACACAATGGATGATCTGGGCTAGTATAAAATTATTCAATAAGAAACCCAGCAGATCTAGGAGCAGTGCCAAGGTTATGGACACTGTAAGAGGAGGCAATCTTAGGAATCAGGAATCCGGAGTTGCTGTACCATCTTGCTGTTAGTTTATTTCACTCTGGGCAGTCCTTTTACCTCTCTGGGCCTCAGTTTCTCCCTCTAGAAAAAGAGCCTCATGCTAAATCTCTGTGTTCCCTTCCTGTGCTTAATAAACCAATACATTCTATGTGTGAAGTGTATTTTGTTGACAATGTGAGAAAAACAAACAGTTCATTCAGCATTTCAGCACTAAACTTTTGAAATACCCTCTAGCACATCTCAGAGTGAATGAACTATAAATTGAATTTCAAGTGGAAATTTCTAATTAAGTTCCCTTCTCCTGCTGGAGGCTGTTACACTCGGTGGAGAATGATAACATTTCTGACAGTAGCTGCATGAGAGCTCAAGGCCAGAATCCTGGAGCAGAGGCAAAATGAAAACTGATATTGGATATCTGCATGTCTTAGCAGTTGAAATTAACTCCCTTTTAAATATGATGTGCTGATGCAAAAATGGGCATATATTAAAAAATGTCTTTAAAAATGTTTTAGTTTACTAGGGTATTTATAGAGGATTGATAATTTTAGAGTCTTTCATTAAAAATGATAAGATATAATTTGGCCATCTGAACTTACTTACTACTGGCCAAAACACAGTAAACAACTTTTAGGATTCATGCATTTTGAATGATCAGGTAACTATCTTTATAAGAATACTAGAGGCCCAGTGCACAAAATTCATGTATTGGGAGGGGGGTGGGGAGGATCCCTCAGCCAGGCCTGCATCCTCTCACCTAAACTGGAAGTTGGACATCCCTTTTGCAGTCCGGGACCCCTTGCTCCTTACCGTCTGCCTGCTCATTGCTCCTTACCGCTCGTCTCACTGCTCCTTAGCGCTGCCTTGGAGGCAGGAGAGGCTCCTGCCACTCCACTGCCTCTGTGCTCACCAGCCATGAGCCCAGCTTCTGGTTGAGCAATGCTCCCCCTGTGGGAGCGCACTGACCACCAAGGGGCAGCTCCGGTGTTGAGCGTCTGCCCACTGGTAGTCAGTGCATAGAGACTGGTCGTTCTGGTCATTCCACTGTAATAGTCACTTAGGCTTTTATTATATAGTTGTAAATAACTAGTTGAAACCTTCCTTATATATCTTACACAAATGTAAGATGATGCTAGTATCTTCAGCTCTGGCTTTTCTCTTAACTCTAGATTTGTAAATCTATTGGCTTACTTGACCTCTCCAGTTGGATGTCTAAGATTTTTCATACTCATCATGCTGAACAGCAAACTCTTAATTTTCTTCCAAACCTGTTTCTGGGGAATTTTTCCACTTTCAGCAAAGAGTAAATATAGACATCAACCACTCAAACCAGAACCCATGTGCCAACCTTAATTCTCTTTCCCTCCCACCTCCCCATGTAACCCATTAGCATGTCTGTTTACTCCAGCTCCAAACCATATTTCAGGTCCATTCACTTTTCTCTAACTCCACCATTACTCCCAGAAACAGTGCAAGAGCTTCTTTATTGGGCTCTCTGCTCTCATTCTGGCTCCCCACTCTCCTCTATGCATTTTTGACCCACAAGTCAGAATGATCTTTTCAAACTATATATCAGGTCATGTCTATGTCTTGTTAATTTTTTCCCCCATTGGCTTCTTGTACTTTGAATAAAGTCCAAACACCTCCCCTTAACCTCAAATCATCCTTCTGATTCTTTCTCATTCCACTGTCTACCCTTTTCACTTGTCTATAGCTATAGGGTCTTCATTCCGCTTTGCCTAAATCCAACTTCCTCCAGCCTTGGGCACTTGTAGCAGCTATCTTTCTGGTGATAGTGCTTTCCCCTACATCCTCTCACATTCGATCCCTTATGTTCATAAGTCTCAGTAAAGACCAGTTCCTCAGAGAGCTCTTTGCTGACTTCCCCATTTAAAGAAGCTTTCCAACCTATCTTTAACTTCCTGTTTTAACTTCTTATAGAACTTAGGCCTATTGTTTACCTATCAGAAGCTACCTATTGTCTTCATTATCAGAGAAGTGTAAACAAGGAGCCTGGAACACTGGTGAACCTTGAGCCCTGGCAAGGGCTAGAGCTGTGCACCAATTGTTTAGTTGAGACAATGGCGGCTCAAGCAATTTCCTGACCAAATAGTCTCAGAGTAAATCTTTACTAATATTTACTGACCTTTAAGATAGCCTGTCTGTTAATGGAATTACCTGCCTGAGGGCTATATGTGTATCCAGAATTGAGTAAAAGGTTGGCAAGGCATGGGCACCAGTGAAGTCTTTCCCCTTGCGCTGGACTCTCTACTTGGCCCCCATTATTTCCAAATTGTTATTTCTTGTCCAGACTCTGTCATTTCTGTGTGGCCCTTCTTTAGATCCTGAACTCTAAGCCACGTGGGACATGGTTCGCACATAGGCTTATCTGATATTTTGCTTATTTATTATCTCATCCACCTCAAGAAATGCTTTCTGTGAGTTGGGACTTTGTCTCTTTTACCTCTAAACCTCTGATATTTGGAAAACTACCTAGATAATATTTCTTGAGATAATAAATTCTTATAACTATTAGATCACCTAATTTTATTTAAATCATTATTGTTTATTACATGTTTATTAAGAGCAAGGTACTGATCAGAAGCTTTTTCAGAAGGGATTTGCCATATAGGGAGAGAATGGTTGATTATCTGGATTCATGGATCAGAATCTTTGAGGGTAGGCTCAGGAATCTTCAGTCAGAAGAGGGCACCCCTTGTGGAGAAGTAGCTCTTTGTCCTCTGGCTGGCCCTCCATTCATGCTATATTTTGATTTCAAGTCTCAGGTCGCACTGTGGCTTCGCTGTTTACAATTCTCTGTCCCTTTGGGGCTTTATTGTTAACTAGGGTTTGGCAGAATGACTTGGGAACTTCCTTTGAGATATACGTTGAAAGGGAATATGTAAACATGACAACAGTGACACACACATCCCATGACAGATCCAGTCTCTTCATTCCTGGGTGCTTTGCGCATGGGTCTCTGTTGATACAAATGTCTCTTTGGGTATCATGATGGAGAAATCCTTGAAGCCCCCATTCCATGTCTTGGTGCCCTTGAACACTTTTACTAAGGATTCACTCACCTCTGTATCACCTGAGTTCCAAAACTGCTCAGGCAAAGGGCCAAACTCTGGGGTCTCAAAGATCTGCCTTTCACCTCAACCTCTAAGCCCTCTATTCTGGCATGAAATGTGTGTATGTTTCCAGGTTGACAGATTCCTTTACCTTAGGGTCCATTTAAAGCCGAGGTCTTTCTTTGATGGACGGTGGTAATGAGAGCCACCTTCTGAGTTTGCTCAGCATGCTATCCCTTTTTGAAATCAGTAGATTGACTGCAAATGCTTAGTTATTAAAAAAACAAACAAAACCCACACTTAGCTTTCTTGTGGTTTCTGAAATCAAACTATCACTAAATGTAATCAACTGCTAAAAACACTATCAATAGGGAACTGATTCAATAAGTTATTAAGGATCCACACAATAGAATACTATGCAACCATCAAGAGCAATGGCAAACATGTCTAATATTCTGATACTGAAAAAATTCCAGGCTATATTTGCTCAGTTAAAGAAAAGCAAGTTGCAAACTGTATGTGTAGATAACCCTGCTTGTTTAAATAAAGGGTATATGATCTGATGGAGAATAGTTTACAGAACCAAATGCTAAATGCTAGTGGCAGTTTCAAAGGGCTATGGTGTTGAGGCCATAGTGGGGGAGAACCATAAAGAAGAGAGAAAGAATTGCATTTTATTTTACAGCCTTTAGTAGTATCTGAAAAATTTTTTGAGTAACATGTACTGTCATAACAACTTTAGAAGGTATATAAAAAGTTTTAACTATTGAGTTTAAGGTTTTGTTACTTTGTTTTACTTATTTGTTTGTTTATTTATTTACTAGGAGTCCAATGCACAAAACTTGTGCAAGAGTAGGCCTTCCTTCCCCTGGCTGCCAGCACTGGCTTCCCTCCAGCCACCGCAGGCACCCTGGACCTAGGTTTCTCTCTGGCCACCAGCAGGCAACTGAGATCCGGACTTTCCACCCAGCCCCGGCTTCGACCAGAAGGTTGTCCAGAAAGGCATCTAGTCTGATTAGCATATTATGCTTTTATTATTATAGATAAGTAGAGGCCTGATATACGAAATTTGTGCAAGGGGCTCGGCCCTCGTGGCCCCAGCTGCCTCAGCTCTTGTATCCCAGCTGCCTTGGGGCCCCGGGGCCCCGCCCACTGGTTGTTTCGGAAGGTCATTCCAGAAGGTTATTCCCCCATCTGGCCTAATTAGCATATTAGCTCTTTATTATATAGGATTATCTTCATTGTTGAAAGTATTACAGATGTCCCCTTTGTTAGTTTGTGTTTTTCCCCCACTGATGTCTTCTATCTGTGCCTGCCCTTCTCAGAACATTTGTGTTACTTTGGCAATAAAAAAACAAAAAGGGCTGCCAAAGAAAGCTAAAAATAGAGTAGTACTTATAGAAAAAATGGAGTAAATTGGAACAATCGAATTTTCAAGCACCACATAGATTCAGTCAGGAGTCAAGCACCACTGGATGTCTGCTTTGTGGCACGCTGTATACTAAGTTTGGAGGATGCATTGGTGAAGAAAGTGATGGCTCTGCCCTCAGTGACTTCAGATCTAACACACGTTCTCAAGTGGATACGGAAATGTGAAGGAGTGTAGAGGTTTTTGTTCCTAAGGTGTCAGATTTTGGGGTCAGTATTGGTATTAATTGTGCAAGCCAGTGTATGTTCCATGTCCTGCAAACTGTGATGAGGTTGTTTACAGTGAAAAACTGTTCTAGCAAAAATGTAATAGCATCTGCAATACAAAATATTGGATCAACACTGTTTTCAACATAAGTATACTAATTCCAAATGAGCCTCATGAGATGCTAATATAGATGGAAAAGATTCTTTTTCTGCACAATTGATCTTGTTTGTAAGCATTAAAATCAATGTTAAAGAAAGGAAAAAAAATTGTCTCTAGAGACATACCTGTCAAGTGGCCTGTTCCTAAAACATCTGAAAGGCTTAAGTAAGAAAAAGGCACAGAAATAATTCCAGCTCATTTGAACTAATTAAAACAATGATATTGAACAGCCATCAAATGGAATATCTCCCTTTTTCCCTACTCTTTCAGGTAACCACTGATCATAAATTGAATGTATGCTATCTTTACGTATTTCTCACACAAACATCGATAATTTCCTCACCTATATTCTTGATGTCCAGAATATCACCTGGTATATCTAAGTGAGTGCATATATAGAGGTGCAAAAGCATATATATTTACCTCCATATATAGTTATTGTTTGAAAAAATAGATCATATGTCACACTGTTGTGTAATTCACTTTCTTTTTCCATTTAAATTACTCTTTAATGAATAAATGTCACCAAAACCTCACGAGGGCAGGACCAGCTATTGTGTTAGTTTTCTTGTGTTTCTGGGATGGAACATAAATTCCCTTCCTCGTAGATTACTATTGAAAGTGATAGTAATTACATGTGTTTGATATAGCTCTTCCTCTATTCTGAAGAGGTTTTAGGATTCACAAAGACTCTTATTCCTTTAAAAAAGCATTATTGCCCTGACCAGTTTGGCTCAGTGGATAGAGCATCGGCCTAAGGACTCCAGGGTCCCAGGTTCGATTCTGGTCAAGGGCATGTACCTTGGTTGTGGGCACATCCCCAGTGGGGAGTGTGCAAGAGGCAGCTGATTGATGTCTAACTCTCTATCCCTTTCTCTTCCTCTCTGTGAAAAATCAATAAAATATATTTTTTTAAAAAAAGCATTATTAACCAGTACACCAAGGATTGGTGGCGAATTCCAGGGGCTGATAATAAAAAGAACACAAACTAGAAAAGGAAATGATGAGAGAAGAACTAATGGAGGAAATACGCAGGACCCTGAAAAGGGGGGCAAGGGGCATCATCTTTCCTTAAAGCATGGGATTGGAGCTGCCGTCTTGAATTTGGTCTCTTTGGGGAAGTGCTAGCTGGACCACACAACTAATGGCCCTCACTCTAAGAGTCAATGATTTCATAAAAATTTTCTTTCTGGCCCTAGCTGGTTTGGCTCAGTGGATAGAGTGTGGGTCAAGGGCACATGCCTGGACTGTGGGCTCACTCTCCAGTCGGGGGCATGCAGGAGGCAGCCAATCGATGATTCTCACCATTGATGTTTCTATCGCTCTCTCCCTCTCCCTTCTTCTCTGAAATCAATAACAATACATTGAAATGTTTTTCTTTCTGGTCAATTGGAGAACCAGAAGAATCAACAATCCGTTCAAAACTCCCCTGAGAAGATACGAGCAAGCTTCATAACACCCAGAGTGTGGAAGCACAGCATCTTTTAGAATTAACATCTCCATCATCGTTTCCTCTGTTCTCTCAAGCATGTACCAGGACTTCGTAAAAGCAGCCAGGATTGTGTGCAGTCTTTTACCATCAGTCCCAAGGGAATACTGAAAGCCTCAGAACATTTTCCATTTACATCGTCAGGAATGTATTTACAGTGACTTAAATCTTTCCTAATTACAACCAATTCCCTCCTCCCAGCCCTTGTAATTTAGTGCAGAGAACACCACCCCTTAAAACAACGCCCCAGCCGTAAAGCCTGGATTTCCATGGTTAGCTGCAGGGCTCCAGATGTGAGTAGAGCTGAAAAGCCAAGCTCCCCCAAAACCCAAGAAATCACATTCCACTTTCCTGGCCCACTTCCTTGCACGAAGAAAAAGCTCCGTAAGTAATGGGAAGGAGGAGGGAGGAGAATCTGGAGAGCAAAAGTGGGGAAAAAAAAGAGGGAAGGAACCCATGAAATTGGCTTTCCTCAATCTGTCTGCAGAAATTTAAATGTGGATGGAAGGAGGTTACTAATAAAGACAGTGCTAGTAACCAAATATTGAGCTAAAAGGGTACTGTGCTGAGTTTGTTATTGCTAATCCTCCTGAGAACATAGCAGAGCTCAACTTTTAAAAAGAGGAAACTGAGGCACAAAGGGGTTAGACGCTCCCACAGCATCAGAGCTGGGCTAAGCGTTCTGTCTGTGATACACAGACGGGTGATCTCCCCCCACCCCTGCCCCAACAACACACACTTATGCTGCCCCCATCTACAGCACTGGCTGCCTCCAACCTCAGGACTGCAGGTTACAACACTGACAGCCACCTAGGCTGGGGTGCTGCTGAATCAATGCCCCATCCCCCCCCCCAACCAAATTCCCTTCACCATGGTACCACAGAAGGGTGCCTTTCCAACAGCAGCTCCAGCTCCCGCCAGTGCCTGTCATCACTGCGGGCCTCCTACAGACACGCTGTCCAGTCCTGGTCCCTAGGGGCTGCCCCCTTCAACCCTCATGGGTCAGTGCAGGGGCCAGCCCGTCTGCCACTTGGAACATTACCCAGAGCTCAACAATCCCTCCTCAGCCCGCTCGCTCAGCACCTTGATCAATATCAAACAAAGCCTTTTACATCCCTGTGGCCAGTTCAGCACCTCCCCGCCCAGCTCGCTCTTGGCACTGGACTTCACTCTGCACTTGGGGCCAGTTGCATGACAGACAGGCTGCAGACTCTGCCACATCTGCGCGACGAGACCCACGGGCATTCGATCAGTAAGAACAGGATGGATACGGAGAAGCAGCGCTGGAGGCTGAACTCGCAGATGGCATTCCCGCCCTAACAGTCGCCAGCAGCAGAATAAAAGATTCCCCACTAGCCCTTGTTCTCGGCACCGGGAGTGCTTGCAACCCAGACGCAGAATTCCGGTCTTTAAAATCCCTTTCTCCGATCTTTCACCCTTACGATTTAGCAGCGCATTCCTCCTGCAATGTTCTCTTCTGCCAAACACAGTCACCTGGAAAAGTTACCACTGCCCTGCAGAGGTGCGGTCCCTGGGTCACCGGACACCGGTTCCCGCCCCTCCCTCCCATCCCGCCTCCCCGCCTCTGGGTCTCACCTCTGTGATCTTCCCGATCTCTCTGCATCTGCATTAGTGACTGCACCCCCTTGTTCTCCCTTCCTTACCTTTTCTCTGCCGCTGTCTGTTCCTCTTCCTGCTGCTGATCTCTCTCGCCTTCCTCCCACCCCCTCCCTCTGACCCGTCTGCGATCTGCCTCCACTTTCTGCTCTATCCCTTTTTTTTCTTCTTTGGTAGATTTCTCTTGCTGTTTTGGAAGGACAGCCTACCATTCACCGTGTTTACCACCTAGCACAGACTTTCTGTAATTGTGTTGCCCATTTGAAGACTAAACTGCGAGAGCCCTGCAATTATGCTAATAAAAAAAAAATAAAAAGTATTCTCATGCCATTATCACAACCAAAACTGTCAAATATAGGCCAACCTGAGGAACTTAAATTCAAACTGATCTCTACTTGCATTTTGAAATGCCGCTCAGGCTGTCTTGTTTATATTTAATCCTCTGTGACTCTAAGTCAAGGACAAGCCTTGAGTTAGGGTTTTCCTATGTTGGGCTTCTGGGGAAGCGCCCTAGAATTTATTGGGCCCTGGAGCTGCTGTAAAATATGTGTTTTTGTTTTTTTTCTCCCTAAACACACTTGTTTCTGTCTAATGTGGAGCCTTGCTACATATCAAGGAACTGATTGAGTGTTCAAACTCCTTTATAAAGTCCTCACAAAAAAACAGGCTTAGAGAGAGGGAGGGGACAGGGAGAGGGGGAGAGGGGGAGAGAGAGAAACATTGATGTTAGAGAGAAACATGAATCCATTGCTTTCCTTTCATGCCCCGACGGGGACTGAACCCACAACCCAGCTATGTGTTCTGACTGGGAATTGAACTGGCAACTTTTCAGAGCACAGGATGACACTCAAGCAACCGAGTCACTCTGACCGGGCCAAACTTCTTCACATTGTCATTACCAGCTGAATATTCTAATCCCAAGTTGGACTCCCCTTCTGTCCCTTGTTCCTTCATTAGCACCAGTCAGTCAACAGTAGCTTAACTGTGCTTTTGGGTACATGCATAGCTCAAGGTTTACACCACGTCATGGTAACCTCCATTCGTTACCCAAACTTTGCCAACAACTCATTCCCTCTTCCAAGTACGAAAACATCACTGTCTCGATACAATTTTAATATGCGCCTGAGATACAAAATACTGGGTTAAAGAAGCACTTAGGAGAAAAGTCATACTGGAGACATGTGCAATGACTGACAGAAAACCATAAATATCATGTTAGATATTAGATGATTATGCATGCAGGAAATGAGACAGTTGTAAATGTTGCTTCTCCTCAAAGTTAAGTGTAATGAGAAAGTTGGGTAAACTAGAAAATTTTTTCAATGATTAAGAGTCAAAATAAATGTGCATTAAGAGTCAAAATAAATGTGCATAAATCACTAAGACAAAGTATGTATAATTGTACAAAGTGTGTTTTAGGATCATGTATGTAAAAGTATACATTGTATGTATGAAAAGTCTTTTTTTTTTTCTTCTTTTTTTTTTTTTTTTTTGCTGGCTAGTGACTGGCTGGCCATGCGGTTTCCTTTCTGAAATACTAATCCACGTGAGGATTAATACCTGGGTGGTTCTCAGACCAAAGAACCTGTCTTTGGCTTTCTGCCATCTACAGATTCCTGGCTAATGTTGATCTTTATCAATTGCGATGAGCAAATAAACAATTAACTTTGATTTTTCTTAAAGTAAATGGTTCTGCTATTACTTATATGAGTGCATATGTATATTCACATACATATATACATTTATATCCTATGTATCAAACTATAAATAAGTTAGGATAATTCCATGGTTTAGATTAGTGCTGTCATTCAGTAGGTAGCAAAATCCAAGGATAGGTATATTTTAAAGAGTGCTCAGTGACCAGAGCTCTAGATCCTGTTATTAGTTAGCTTTGGAATTTTGTGCTTTAGTTCCTTAATTTACTACATAAATACTGCTCAAGGGAGCCCATGAGCTCCCATTTTGAGTTAAGAGTCTGTGATTCAATCATGTGGTTAAAAAATACATATATATTGTAAGATGTTTAATTTTGCAAACCTCTTTTGCCTTCTTCCATTATAAAAGACATTCATTTATTTACTCATTCAAAGATTCATTCTAGAAGCATTTAGTTGGGATTTACTCTGTTCCAGGTCTTATGCCATACCCCAAGGATGCCGACATTACTTGGACAGGACCTCTGTTCTTGAGGAGCTCTGAGTCTTTAAGAGGATC